>JAXCGZ010003957.1:70000-90000 GCA_037179515.1 Halocaridina rubra
ATCTTTCCCTTGGCTTTGCATATTTCATTTTGCTTTGCTTCCACAACATCCTCTGTGTTTTCTTCAGCTGAATCACTAGAATGACTCCCTATAGTTGTCATTATATTCCTTCTGTCTACCCTTTTACCAACTCTTTGCATAAAGCTAAAAGCTTCAGAATCTGAAAATGACTCAAGCTGATCGTCATGCCAGGTTATTTCCTTATCATTTACCTGCTTTGTGCCACTATAAGATTCCAAGGATTCTACAGAAGTTGCAGGTAAAGTTTCCAGAGCTACAAGCTTTCTCTCACTAGTCTCTTCATCACTGCTTTCACTATCAATATTCTTAGGACTCTGTTTAGAATTAAATTTCTTCCTCAGTTTCCTTCTTTTATGAAAGACCCTTTGGGGATCTTCTACAAAAACACTCTCATCTCCAAATAGTGTACTGTGTTTTCTTTTTGCGACCAAAACTTTATCTTTTAGCTTTATTTTCTCAATCACGGAATCATCCCCTTTACTTCTACCAAGAAGATTTTGCTTGCTCTTAGATCTAGTCATCAATGGCATTTTTTCTAAATTAGGACCTGTATTCTCTTTTGCCTGAATCACATGCTCTTTTGAGCTTAAAGATGACTTGCCCCCCTCCACTGCAATTGGAGATTTCTTGCTAACTGATTTGCGCTTTTGCAGTCCTACCAGCTCATCACCAGCACATGAGAAATTTGTGCTGTCTTGGAATTTCTTAATAACATCATTTTTCTGAAACCGATTTCTGAGTCTATTACTATTTCTAACATTTAAATGCTCATTATCTTTCCATAAAGATTTTGGCAAGTCCTGATTCAGTTCTGAAAATACTTTACAGCGATGGTTATTAAGTACTTTTGAGAAGTTTTGCATCTCCAAACCTATGCAGTGATCTTCTGATGAAAATGACGTATTTGTACTGCTACAAGGAGAATCTGTCAGTCTAGATTTCTGTAATTCACAATTCATGAATTGATCTGATGCTTCCATACGTGTTATGACCAAATCCCCTACCTCAATCTGGCCATCCTGGAAGCTGTTCCCAGCCTTTATATATTTATTATCATCTTCATATGAAAGTCTGGATGTATGTACTTTTAGCCCTTCATCATTGGCAGCTTTACATTTCTCTTCAACTACAGCCTTTTGAGACCTACTGAGACAACTGTAATTAGATGTGCTCATGATGGTACCTATTTCTTCAACATATTTATCAGGACTCTCTGGATTAAGAAAATCATTTTTCCCATTGGATGACAAAAGTTTTCTCTTGATGCTTACAGTGTTCAATGATTTGTGAGAAATTTCGTCTGTGTTATGCTTCAAGCTACAATTTTCATCAGAAACCGACTCAATTTTCATGCCAAATTCACGATTAAATATTTTTACAGCACCCTCTTTATTACATTCCACATCAGAATTTTGAGTATCATTAGACTCCAATGACCCAGACAAGCTCAAAGAGGAGACAAGGACCTGGCAACCTTTACTGTCACCAGTCGTAACTCTTGTTCTTTGTAAGGAATTAGCCAGGTCACTTTCATTGTCCAACACAGTTTCCAATTTGATCATATTTATTTTATCAACAGATTGCATGACATTGGAAAGAGAGGATGATTTTAAATTATCAGAAACATTAAGCGATTGTTCTGTGCACTTACTACTACAAGTTCTCTCTAATATGCTTTGTGATCTGTCTTCATTTAAGGGTTTGACATTTTTCATTAAAAAATCTTCTTTCTCTGCCGAAGAATTATTGTAAATACTCTTTTGGTGACTACTACTCCAAGATTTTTCATTGAAGATATTCACTTTCATTTCTTTAAGGAATTTTTTAGGGTTTTCATCCTCTGAATCACTTATGGGGCCAAATATGTCTTCAAGATCATTACAGCAATTTTCATCACCTTTTATGACTAAACTCTCTACAGCCTTTTCATTGAATGATTCTACGCCTGAGGAACCAGTAGCCAATGAGGGATCACCAGGACCACTAATGTCACTATTAACAGCTAGAGCCTTTCCTTTTATACATTCACCTAAATCATTATCACTAGTTTCTATGAAATGTTTATCAGAGATTTTAAAATTGAGACAATCAGCAGAGGTAAAAGAAGACATATGTGAGCTATCGTAAGAATTCATAGATGCTTTACCATCCCCATTACAGATGCTCTGTGGATGCTCATGATCCTTATTAACATTGCTAATACTACTACCCGTCATAAACTTATCATCATCTTTCTTAAGCAAGTCCGACTCAGAGTGAGGGGCATATATTTCGCTGTTTTTTATGATTTCCTCATTTCCTTGGTTAATGATATCACTATTCTCTGTCTGATCAATAGGTATTGCCTTGTTGGGACTCCTGTTTTCACTTGATTCTAACAAGAAGCCTTTCTGCTTTTTCATATTTACAAGGGTAATTTTTTTATCTTCTGGCATTGATATGTTTACTTTGTTGCAAGGACTGCTTTCCTTTCTATTTGCAGTGGGTGAACTGACAACATCTGCTATATGATCTGCATTACTGAGTATGGAAAGTTTGTCATTTTCGTCTGTATCACCTCCAAAATCTGATTTCCCGTAGACCGGACTTAGTGCAGATACAAAGGATTCAGAAAAGCTGATATTGAGATCCTCATCAATTCCAACAGTAGGAAAACCCTCTGATGATTGTGACATGAGGATCTTGGGTACCTCAACAGAAGTGCATATATCCTCCTTGAAAAGGTGACGCACTTGGCCTTGTTCGCCAAACACAGGATACGCTTCTTTATGGCTATTTTCATTTTCACAGGAAGAAATATCGCAGTCAAGTAATACACCTTCCTCAAAATCTTCTGATAGAGATGGTACCTCTTCCAAATCAATATCATTAAAGGAAGAATCTAAGCAATCTAATTTGCTTCTAGGTCTGAACTCTTCCATAATTTGGGCAATAATGTCAGTTCCATCTTTATTTTCATCTGTTAGTTCTTGTTTCTCTATTACCCGTATGGTGGAGAGAGATTCTGCATTAGAAAAAGCCTGCAGGCTGATAATGGTACTTTCTGAGTCCTTCTCTAGTGGTTTCAGTGAAGATTTACATTCGTCTGTCTTATTCACACCATTCCTTCTCGTTTTACTCTCTATAGGTAAGGACTCCTTCAAGGGAAGTTTTCTCTTCTCTGTACATGATAACAATGAGGTATTCACGTCTTCCTCACTTTTAGAGTCAAAAAGTAAATGTTGTTTGTGGATTCTTTTCTCATCTTTTCCTCTCTCTCTCTGCAAAAAAGGCTTATTTTCAAGTTCATCTACACACTTTTTGTTTGAAGTACAGAAGTTTTCTTCTACTTTTATTGTTACCTTTGGCACTCCCTGTTGCTTGTCTGCATTACATGAATCTTCTTGCAAAAGCATTTCCAATTTTCTTCCTTCGTCAGAGGGAAGTTTTTTGTTGAGAGAGTTAACAGGAGATTCAATTTTCGCATCTTCATCCTGAGGACAAATATCAAAATCATTGAGCCATTCCTCCATAGACGGATATGTTGTTAGTTCAACACCAATCTTTTTATTTTTTCTTATTTCTTCTTGACGAAACTGTTCATAGTGTACTTTCACAACGTCATTCAGAGCTGCATATGATGTCAACACCTTCTCATACAAGGCATTGTCTACTGCATCTGTTTAAGAAAATATGTTTAATTATTTAATAAAATTTGATCAACATAAATTCACCTTATAATTAAAACCCACAAACATAAACATGATTCCTTTCATTTAACAATTGCAAAGCACATACCTGTTATCTGAAAATAATAAATAAAAGTAACTTAATGTTGACAGAATATTTTTTGGTGCTCTCTACCCACACAAGTCATAAACTAAATATACTTCTATGAGTTACTCTGCTATGAATTTCAGTTCTGTATCTCCAAAAAATTACATAAACATGATAGGCAGCCCTAATTAAATATCATGGTGCATATCTACTCAACACAGACCCAGACTGACAGCATCTTCGACATAGGTTTACCTTTTGGAGCTGCATATCAGAAGAGGAGGCCAACCAATTAAGAGCAACAGCAAAAAAAAAATTGAAAATGGCTAAATTGCCACAACCAAGCCCTGACCCTCACATGCCACAAGAACCTGGGAAAGGCTTTGGCCACTCAGGTAAATACCTCGTCCCTCAAACATGTCACACAATTTTTTCTACATCTGGCAGTCATTTCTCGATGACACCTTCCAGCAAAAGACATCAGGAGTAACCCAGGACTCATCTACACATGTTCAACATTCTCCACACCCATTACTTCAAGCCCATACACTAATGGTTCAGTTTTCTGCACCTCCATTAGAAATTGAACCCATTTTACCTGTACGACACTTTCTAATTTAAAATACTACAAAAAGGCTTGAATCTGTTCACAATGCTCTCTTCACTCTCCTTCAAGCTCGTCCTCTACTCTTTCTACAACCTATTCCCCCCAAATATGGCATTCTTCAAATTCCATCAACAGCCTCAACACCACAACTCTAACTTCAACCATCATACTGACCTTCTACTGACTCTACTCCACCTTAACTCCCACCCAAACCCCTTTCAAATAGCTGCACATAATACACACCATATACAAATCATCAAGATTCTACAATTTTACTCTGATGACATAAAACAAAACAAAAAACAAAGAATAAAAGAACTAACACACTTTATCAAACATCAATATAAAAACTGCCATCTTACAAGAGACAATATTACACAGAACTCATAAAACACCCAAAATCCATACCCTCACCATCATTGAACAAGAATAGACTGAAGGCAGTAGTGGTGGGCTCATCATCCTCGTGCAAAAATCTATTACCTTTCATGACACAAAAGGTCAACTCAAAAACCCATCCTTCCCAATGACATCTTCACAGAAATACGAGAACAAATACATCCTAACTCAAACATCCACCAGAGTACCTAACATCTACACTCTACAATTACAAGATATCACCAATACTCCAAACATCATCCAGAGTGATGCCTACAATGCCAAGATGGCCATTTGGTTTGTTGACAACCACAACACAGACTGAGGCTGGTAATTAAACCCCAAGCAGAATACCTATTCATTCTAAATAACATTCACTAATATACAAATATTCCCAAACAAGCCTATTTCCTCTTATCATATAAAGACATCAACTTCTATTCGCCATATCTCGCCCTCATGACATCATAGAAGGTGGTCAAAACCCAAAGTTCTGACCACTTACCATCAAATCCAGACCCACCCTAGCTGACCCCAGACACATACACTAATTACATAAGACAACTGGGAAGCTTTCACTAATAAAACAGACACCAATTCGAAACTCTAAACAGTATTCCCATCACAAACAGAAACGATGCTGTACTCTCAACACAATATTCAGGGAGCAAACATAAAAACTATCCTTAGAGGTGACAGCAAAAGACATAATCCCTATCTCATACCAGAAATTCAAATCCTCATCACACAAAACAACACACTAAGACACTCCCCAACACCCACACACAAGGGACACTACAGAAGAAATAAAAGCACATAACACAAATCAACAATAAAATACTAGTACAACAAACATTAAATTGTAATAAATACCTGCAAATGCTTGACCAAAAAATATACATCAACAACCACAAAATACAAAACAGCTTTATACTTATTGGACTTGCAACACAACAAAATCACAAACTGCCATCACTATGACAGACACGTATTATACTCTCAAATATATAACAGGTATATGCCCTCATCAACCATGTCTCTCATGTCAATCATTTCCAAACTTACTGTAACAATCAACATGTCACAAGATTAAAGAGACACGTCCCTATAGACCCAGCCTATGAACCTTTCACCAACTAACAAAGAACATCATCAACAATTTAATACACTCATCCACCCAGGACCAAAAGGCATACAAGCACTCGATAAAATATCACACTCCAACTACCCACACAACATAAAACCAAACATATTGAAAAATGGTGTCTATATCACACTCTCCTAACTCAACAAAAACCTCACTCTACCCTCTCCACATTGTCTCATTACAATACTCTGCACTCCCTCCAAAGACACCAAATGACTAAAACTCCAATATATTACATCTAACTTTCTTTAGCCCCATCACAAGACTGTGCCAGATCATTAGACTCCACAAACGTTCATTATACAGACCTAACAAAGAAATTTTGATGCCATCTATTCAGCTAGGCCAGCACAAAGCACACATTTCGTCATATTAGACATAGTAAACAGTTTGATACCATCCTCTGCTATAGCATCGCAATTAAAATATTCAACACAAAAATACAATTCCTGAAAGACCTAACTAAGGTTCTTCTTTGTGAGGTACAGTATTGGCTTTTCTGGATGATGTGTTACTACTCTGCTCAATAAGGTTTTCATAGCAGAGTAAAGTTATCTACAGGCTGCAAATGCACCATCAGTATATTTCTCTCTGAATATACAAGATTCAGTATTGGGATCCATGTCATTAGCACGATACAATGTACTGAGATCAGCAAAACTTTAGTTTAACCTTTCACAGTGAATCTCCGTCACTGCTTCATTTAAAAAACATTTTTGCTTGTCTATTCTTCACCTATCCACTCCTCTTCTTAACCAGCAATGCCTAATTTGTTAATTCATTAGGCACTACTTCTAGACCCTCCTCAATGTCTTTTTCATCCACTTCCATATTAAGGTACTCAACAACAATTTTTTTACTATTTGCAACATCCTCGTAGTTGTCAAATGCTCTAATATCAAGATGCCATTCATGCATTGCTTGGAGACATTATATCAAGCCTAGCTAGTCATGACAAAAAGATGAATACTTCCACAATTGAAATTGTATCCAATAAATTACTTTTTCTGAGGCAGCAATAGTCTCAGTAATGATTTGTCTCCATCATATATGCCTTGAGATATGTAGTAACTCCTTGATCCACTTGTGGGATTAATGAGGATGAAGTGAGGGGAGGAAATACCTCACTGCTCTTGGAACATAGTTCATCAGTAAAAGAGGGTAGTACAGGAGCATAATTAAGAATCAGCAAAATATTCAAGAGCACCATCTCTACAAACAGCACATTTCCCTTTCACTGGCACAGAAATTCAGAGGGGCATCTCAATAAACTTGTTGGATGACCATACTCTTTTAACACTTTTAAAACAGATATGCACTTCCTATCTTTTTCGAGAGTTCTGTTTTCCAGAGTGCCAAGTACTTCAGGGGTGCATTTTCAAAATAAGAGGCTTTATCCATTTTACAAATTAAAAATATATTAGGCTCAATATCCATTCTCCTCAATCTAAGTTCATCCAAATTTTCTACAAATCATCAGCATCCTTCACATCAGAACTTGCCAAGCGTCCATCCAAGTTCAAATTATGTAATGAATATCATTGTATGAAGTGCTTGAACAAGCCAGAGGCAGCAGAGCATCATATTCCATACTGTATTATGGGCCTGTTCCTTCTTTGAGGATGTTGATTATGCTCTCTGCCTTGGATGAGGACGTCATGATGGTGAGTGAGAGTCGTCTATGGGTCTGGTTTTCAATCATGGGCAGATAAAAATGTTTCATCAGTTCCGTAACCTTTAGCAAAGCTGACCATTCTACAGTCTCACATACTTTTTTCTAATTTCTATGGATGGTTAAGATCATAACTTTAATTCATTTCAGTCATTAATTTTCCGTCTTCACAGAGGCCGCACGATCATTGGTCTGGTGGGTGCTTTAGCACCAAAATGTACAGTACTAGATATCAAAAGCTATATAAAAGTAAGTGTAGACTGTATTGAGAGACTTGCTAAGGCACTTGCTGGCATGAGGAAATTATACCAAACACAAGAAAACAGAAGCCACATTGCCACTAAACTTAAACTCAATTGTTCTACACTACAGTAAAGCTTTTTTTTTAAGAATACATAAACAAAACAAAATTTATATTAAGTTCAAAAATATATCACAGAGATATTTATTACAGACTTCAATGGCATACAAGTACAGTAAAGCATTAGATCATCAGATACGCACTAATGATGATACAGCTGGCAAAAATGACTCGTGTATATCAAAGAATGCTGTTTAACACTCACAAATGTAAACTACAACCAGTTAAGAGACTGGGTTTGTTTATTTTCAACCTGTTCACATATGATATGGCCCTTTAGGCGATTAGAATATTTTCTTCATGGTGGCAGTTGCACATGTGATCAGATGATAAGCACCATGAATTATAGTGCAGACTACAATATTTCATATAGAAACTAAATACCATAAAAACATTCCATATAGTTGCAAACTGCCAGACTATACATCGTATATAAGCGCTCATTGCTATAATGAAAACATTCTATATCCTATACCTTTGGGCATTGCCTCAGCAAAATGCTTGGCAAGCTTTAGGGCCCAAAATGCCTTCTTATTCAAGCGAGTGTAATACAGGCGGCGATCTTCTTGGAATTTTCGAAGTTCATCAATATCACCTGTGAAGAGAACAACATACATTTTGGATGAAACAGATCTTTATTAATAGGTATTAAAAAACAATTAAAACCAGCCACACACTCTCAGCTGTTCAATCCAGAATATATATGACTCTGGTATAACTTGAACAAAATTTAGTAATTAATTCTCACTCAGGTACTTCACACATACAATACAATAACATACACTCTCCTTTATTCCATCACTCTTATAGCATTCTTATCATACAGATTAAAAGGCCAAAGCGGCACAGTATAAGAGTCTATATATCAAGCAGTAAACATGCTTTGAAAATCTTTAAACCTTGTTTTCAAAAAGCTTCCTTCCACTAGCAAAATATTTAGACCTCAATCTGGTGACAATATCTCAGTATTACATATGATAATAAGCTTAGAAAATAAAAATTCTTGTAGAACAGATGCACTGTCTACTAATTTCTTGAAAGGTTCATTACCTGTACTAGCAGTTTACTTAATTGTGATTTTTAACACTGCCACTGTCAACAGGGTATTCCCAGAAGACTGGAAATATGGCAATGTTTGCTTAGTATTCAAACAGGAAAACAGTTTGGGTCACGTTTTTACATACCCATCACCCTTCTCCCGATTGTATAAAAGTTTTAGGGAAAATTTTGGAACACCAGTTGTATGAATACATACATGCCAAAAAACAATATATTTTCGAAATCCTAAAAGAGATTCAGGAAAGGTCTACTTACACAGACTGCCCTAATGCAAGTAACTGACATATTGTTCTTGAACAGATATGTGTAAGATATCATTTGACAGTATTTTCCATCGAATCCTATTAAGTAATATGAAAGCTTTACAAATACTGTAAATGACTTCTGCTTAAACAGCTACATACTCAATAGCATGCTGTCAGTAAAATTAGACAAACACATCTCATCCAAGCTCTTTGTCGACTTTGGAGTTCCTTAAGGTTCAATACTTGGTCCCCTACTTTTCAGTATATTAGTAAATTATTTACAAACTATAGCTCAGAACACCATGCTTGTCCAATCTGCAGATGATGCCAGTTTCTTCTCTCCAAAAAATATAGAAATGGGCTCTACTATTGAAAGAATAATACAATATTTTATATGAAATATATTAAGAGTAAATTCAAGAAAAAATCACATATATTGGATCAAGATATTATCTAGATCGAAAACCCAGAGACCTAGAAATTAAAGTAGGACCATCTTATGATGGACTATTTCCTTCTCTTAGGAATTAGATTAACTCTTGAAAGTCAATTATCATTTGAAGCCCACTTCGAAAATATTTGCTCAAAAGCAAACTGTATGCTCTTACTCTTAAATCAAAATAAATTTTTTGACAACCACAGCAGAAAAATAATAGAGGAGGCTCTAGCCCTTAGTTACGTATCCTATTGCTCAGTGATATGGAGGGGCTGTAGTAAAAGTCTGTTAAGCAAGGTCAGAAGTTTAAAAATTTTGCTGCTAAAATAGCTGTTGTCGACTTTGGAGTCCCTTAAGGTTTAATACTTGGTCCCCTACTTTTCAGTATATTAGTAAATTATTTACTAACTATAGCTCAGAACACCATGCTTGTCCAATCTGCAGATGATGCCAGTTTCTTCTCTCCAAAAATATAGAAATGGGCTCTACTATTGAAAGAATAATACAATATTTTATATGAAATATATTAAGAGTAAATTCAAGAAAAAATCATATATACTGGATCAAGATATTATCTAGATCGAAAACCCAGAGACCTAGAAATTAAAGTAGAACCATCTTATGATGGCCTATTTCCTTCTCTCAGGAATTAGATTAACTCTTGAAAGTCAATTATCATTTGAAGCCCACTTCGAAACTATTTGCTCAAAAGCAAACTGTATGCTCTTACTCTTAAATCAAAATAAATTTTTTGACAACCACAGCAGAAAAATAATAGAGGAGGCTCTAGCCCTTAGTTACGTATCCTATTGCTCAGTGATATGGAGGGGCTGTAGTAAAAGTCTGTTAAGTTAGGTCAGAAGTTTAAAAATTTTGCTGCTAAAATAGTTGTTGGTCATGGTAAAAAGATTGACTTGGCAACACCATTTATCAGGGGAGCTAAAATGGTTTAAGACTGAAGACCAAATCAAATATGACGGGGTGAAGTTTATGTACAAATTAAAGATAATATGCCAGAATGGTTTATGCATATTCATATTCAGCAACTCCATGGAAAGATACACTCGGCAGTTACAAAAACTAGTCATTTCAAGAACAAGAATTACAGACAGAGCCATGTCTGTCAGGGATCCAACCCTATGGAAAAGACTGCCAAAGGGAAAAAATTAAATAAAGACAGTATCACCAATCAAAATGAAAGTCTACTCTTTGCGGAATTCGATATTTCTTTATTATTCATCTTATAAGTTCTCTCTATTCAGTCTAATAGTGTAATAAATATAAGTAATATCTAATCTGTTGTATTCAAAGTGTAATATCCACTGTGAACTTTATGGAATACAAATATTTATTATCATAATTTTTTTATATTATACCAAAACTGCAATACAACCTCTGAACATATACCTTTTCTTGACCCACAAGAGCAAAAGGCTGGCACTTCACGAAAAAATTCACGAAATCCATATTTTTATGAAACCTCGTCTCTAAATATAATCATCATTGTCATTCTCTCTTCTTCAAAATTTTAGGAGCTTTTCAAAGCCAGCTCTCATGAAGTCTCACATCTCGAAAATTCTTTTTAATCACATGGGGCAAAACGGGAAATCCTGCCCTTATCACATCTGCCAACCAATTCAGAACCCTCAATACCTAACTCTAACCCTAGCTATCCTTACCTTTTCAGTTTTTTCATGATTCATTCTTATATTTTTTTTTTTATTTCATGAGTGTGACACCGGAACAGGCAGAAACTGCCCTCATCAATAAAGGCCCGGGCACAAGAAAATACCATAACGAAGGAAAAGAAAAAGGTTAAGGACAAGGCAGAGATGAGGTAATGTCACACAAAGGAAAACGACAGACAGAAAAAACAGTCAAAGTACAGAGGACCCAGAGATATGGAGGACTAGGCTCTGAGATGACGACAGATCTGCTTTTTGAAGGATGAAAGGTCATAAGAATTAGGAAATATAGAAGGAGGAAGAGAGTTCCAGAGTCTGGAGGTAGATGGGAAGAAGCAGTCGCTGCACCAACCAATCCGCGAGCTACAAATCTCCACACAGTACCTGTGAGATGAGGCTGCTTGGGGAGTGTTACGCGGCCTTGGTAGTGGGGGAGGGATGCAACTCGCCAACTCATCAGAGCAGCGATGGAAGTAGTAGCGATAGAAAAGAGAAAGGGAAGATACTTTACAGCGAAGAGAGAGAGAATCTAGATCAGAAGAGAAGGATCATTAATGAGTCTGACAGCCTTAGATTTAACCCTATCAAGGAGATAAGTATAAGAAGAAGCACTCCAGATCTGTCAGCAGTATTCTAAGCAGGGACGGATAAGACCTTTATAAATTTTAAGTAATTGTAAAGAGGAAAAGTAATGACAAAAACAAAACAGAACCCCCAATTTTTTGGATGAAGATTTAGAAATATGGATTATGTGATTACTCCAAGACAAGTTAGAGGCTATATGGATTCCTAATATGTTGATAGAATTAAGAGGGTAAATATCGTTAGTTTCGAAGACAATAGGGTTATCAGGAGGAGAAGAAGATAAAGAGACAGCCAAAAACTGTGTCTTGGAGGCATTAAATTTAACTAAATTTTGAGTGCCCCACTCAGATACTCTCTGCAAATCGGAGTTGAGAGTAGAAAAAAAAGAGTGATACGAGACTGATTACAAGTAGCAGATGAAGGTTGTGAAGAAAAGGCAGAGGAAAAGTGAAGGGTAGAATCATCAGCATAGGCATGAAGAAGATAGGAAGATGGGGATTGTAGATCATTGATGAAGAGAAGGAACAGAGAGGTGAAAGAACAGAGCCCTGTGGAACACCACTGGTAACAGAGAAAGGGCTAGATGTTTCGCCATCAACAACTACAGATATAAAACGGTCAGCAAGAAAACTGAAAATCAGAGAACAGAAAGAGGGGGTAAAGTCATAGACAGGGAGTTTGGCCAACAGAGCCCTGTGCCAAACTCTGTCAAAAGCCAGAGATATCAAGGGCGACAACAAAGGATTCCCCATAGTTCTTCAGAGAAGATGACCATACATGAGTAAGATAGGACAGGAGATCACCAGTGGATCTTGCCTTGCGGAAGCCGTACTGGTGATCGGAGATAAGTGAGTTAGATTCAAGACGTTTCAACAAAAGAGCATTGAGCAAAGTTTCAAAACTTTTAGCAATAGAGGAGGTTAGGGCAATAGGTCGGTAGTTTGAAGGAATAGAGCGGTCACCCTTCTAAGGAACATGTTGAACTACAGCATGCTGCCAAGATGAAGGATAGACACTGGTTGACAGAATGAGGCAAAAAAGACGGCAAAGCATGGGATCCAGTTCATCTACAAACTCCTTAAAGAACCTTGCAGGGGTACCATCGGGACCAGCTGCCTTGTTTGTCTTTAGCGAGTGCAGAACCTTATGAACTTTGCGTGAAGAAAGGATGAGGGAGGGCATAGGGTTAGAGAGGGGTAAAGATTGAGGAACAGGTGTGCTGGAATCTATAGAAGAGTTGGCAGAAA
Organism: Halocaridina rubra; assembly: GCA_037179515.1. NCBI lineage: Eukaryota > Metazoa > Arthropoda > Malacostraca > Decapoda > Atyidae > Halocaridina > Halocaridina rubra. The sequence continues at coordinate 83,200 of JAXCGZ010003957.1, forward strand.
AATGTGAGCCCAAGAGAGTGGCTTTGTCAGTGGGAGAGCAAGCTATAGAACCATCAGAACGAATGAGAGGGGGAAACCTTGAGTTACAGAAGTTATCGGAGAGGTTTTTGGCTAAGGACCAGATGCATTTATCAGTGGGAGAGGAGTTAAGGTCATCAACTTTCCTTCTTATAAAGGAAGCCTTAGACCTTCGAATCTGAGCAGTACAGCAATTCCTAGCTACAATAAGAGTTACATTGGAAGGAGAGGCTTGGTAAGATCGGTGTGCCCGATTCCTGGCCTGGATAGCCATGGAGCAGGCACGGTCAAACCAAGGTTTAGGGGGAGAGAAAGTTTTGTAGAAGTGGGGATGTACGCCTCCAATCCCGCGGTCATGATCTCAGCAACTTTTAGAGCTACCTCATCAGGGCTGCGGGACCGAAAGCAGTAGTCATCCCATGGGAAGTCAAAGAGGAAGTTACGCAAATTTTCAAGTTGGGTACGCTCAAAGTGCCAAAGGCGGCGCTGAGTAGGAGGGATTGGTGGAGGGGGAGCGAAAATGGAAGAGACTGAGATCATAGAGTGGTCAGATTTACCAAGAGGGAAAAGCACAGAATGAGTAGTTTGAAGGATTTGAAGTAAAAAATAGGTCAAGAGTGTTTGCTGCATGTTCGTGACGATCAGGGACACGAGTAGGATGTTTGATAATTTGCTCCAGATAATGAGCAATAGAGAAAGCAAGGGCCTCACTTCCTCCCACATCAGTGTGAGAGGAAGGAAGCCACTCACTGTTGTGTACACTGAAGTCTCCAACGTAGAGAACTTCGGCATGTGGGTGAGAAGATAGCAAGGACTCATAGCACGAGGACAGATATTCAAAGAAAGACACGAACTCAGTGGAGTTTGGAGAACAGTAGCAGAAGCAAAGGAAGATAGTGGTAGTGGAGAGATAGACTTTTAGCCAGAGAACATCAAAGTCAGGAGATTCAGGGTCCATGAGCCTCGCAGTAGGAGTGTTAATGTTGCAGTAGGCACAGACCCCACCTTTGCAACGAAAACGAGTATACAGATTATAGTGAGAGATTTGAAATGGGTCAGTGGAAGCATGTATAGACAGCTGGGTTTCAGATAGGACGAGGAGGTTAGGGAGGAAAGTACCCAAGTGCTGTTCCACAGACGAAAGATTAGAGTTCAGCCCACGAATGTTAGAATAGTGAAGAGTGAAAGAAGCAGATCTATTGGGAGGTGCAAGGTTATGGGCAGAATCATTACTAGCACCAGGCGTGTCTGCCCTCAAGCCAATAGTGGATTCAACACGATCCCCGGAGATTCTTCGCACCCCTCTATGCCGGGTACTGGGGGCCATTAGCTGTGGACCTTCTATAAATAATAACAAATGAGGAAAAAAGAGAGAAAAAGAGACAGAAGTGGGGAATGTTGCAACTTATCAAATAATTCAAGAAATATTTGAATCATCCTCTATTCTTCTCTTCAACACCTAAACTCTCCAGATTGCCTCTATACATTTTCTATATACCAATCTTACGGGTGCTATTATTCTCAAGTGCTTCTTCTCTGATGCCTCTCCACAGTTATATATTCTCTCTCCTCTTTCCAAACTCCTTCACTGTAAAATCCTTCATATATATACACAGTACAGTAATAATCTATTTTAGATAGTCTATTTGTTCTTCTCTACAATTTCACTTTCTCACATTTTCTCCTATACTCCTGCCATGGTTAATTTCCTTTAAACACCTCATTAGCAATCACAGATTAGAGCATTTTAGGGGTAGACTGACCTGACTTGGTGACATTTTGTATAAAATTGGTTCACCACAACTTTGGAATGTTACACCAACTCCCAAACGAATAAAACATGAAAACGAAGGATCAACTAATGATAAGGCTTAATATTGATCATGGTCTTGCTTAACAATTGTAATGTGATTAGGTGTGAGATGAAGTGCTTAATTTCAAATCCAAAACTCAGTGGATCAGCATTTAGTTTTTTATAAGCTATTTTGGGTTTGACTTTCAAAGATGCTTTGTACACTTCCTCATGGCTAAAGCAGCTAAAGAAGAATTGCCTCTGTTAACCCAGAGGGTTACGAATGAACTCTACATGCTTTGTAGGGTCACTGATCAAACAATATCTTCAGGAGCTTGAGCATCCATGCCAAAAATATCTGAATATCGAATATTTGTGCCCATTCTGTTAAGACTGCAGAGAGATGTCTGCAGTATGAATAAAAAATTAAGCAGGCATTTTGTTAAGAATTTCCAAGCAAAAGTTTTTATCAAATGACACAGAGCTTTTCTGGTGTCTTTGCTTCATTCTTATCAGCATTGTTATCATTTTATCATTCTTATCACCTCAAACCTACATACTTCCTAATGTTCAATGGCTAAGCTGATGTCACAAAGCCTCAAGACTTTCAGTGCATAAATGAACTAAGTGACAGAAGGATCTTCAAATTACTACTTTATAAAGGTTACAGAAATTATTATTTAAAAATACAAATGTATGGATAAATGTGGTACTATCAAGCTATCTATAAGACAACATAAATTTAATGTTAAAAATATAACGTTCTTTGTGAATAAATAACCGAAGCTCGATGTTCTTCATACATTTTGTACTTGTTGCGGCAGCTATAAGGAGTTGCCATTCTGAGAGAGTTATCTTGGAACTTGCCGATGGGGGGACAAGTCGTCCACTGCTTCTCCTATCTATGGAGCATATACACAAAAAAGATTCAAACAACTGGACTCTAGGAAATGCCCTGAATGTAGAAAACCCAAAAGTTATCAATGCTGAGATAGATACTCACAGTGTTAACATTCCATCAATACTAAATGAGAATATATTAAATTTTGAAGACAAAATTACCAACACATCACCAATTCCTCAAGAAAGTCTTCTACCCATGGAGCATATAAGTGACGAAGAATCAGATATATTTCCCATGGCTCTTGCTCTGAATGCGGATAACCCAAAGGCTGATACAGACGTGATGGATCCTCATTCCAATAGCAATTCATCGAGACCAGACAAGGCTATATCACATTCAGATGACAATACTACCAACCCACTAAACATCTCTCAAGAAAATTCTACCTCTTTAAAAGACATAGTTACAACTAAAAGTCTAGAGCTTACAACATCCACACCAGTAAATGCGAAATCCCTAATTAACGTTTCCCCAACATCAAAGACAACATTAAGAACTTATCTCCCAACATATACTCCTGTACAGTCAACACCTGATTCAAAACCGGTACCAGACTGCCATCTATCTTGTCTTGAAGCTCTAAATGAAACTAAATTATATTCACCACAAAAACTTTTACTTAGCCAAGGATCACAGTTGACACTCATATGTGACCTACCACTAAATCCTGCCATTATTCTTGAAGATCTAGTCTGGTTGTACCATCCACAAAACAGTCCCCAAGGACAATGTGCACTAACTACTCATGATTTTATAAAATCATGTCAAGGATTCCAAACCATCAATGACACCAAAGATCAGAACTTCACTTTTGTACGTAATACTGTTACCATATCAAATATGCTTACAAAAAACTCTGGACAATATATATGTCAGGTGAGTTAAAATTTTCCTAGGTCATCTTTTCTTGTAAATTAGTTTATGAAATATGTTATATACAAACAATACTTTCGCGGACATTTAAAGTTGCCTTCACTTTTTATATAGGTGGTAGACATACAAGTGAAAAAAAAGTTCTCTGAAAATAAATTTTTCTCTAACTCTCCTTCAATAATATATATTCATATATCTACAGAAGCTTCAGAGGTTTACAGGATTCCATTTTTATTACTATACAGACATTATAAGTACAATCAACCCCAAAAGCATCAACATCATGATGAGGTTCTGCTTGTCGTTTAAGCCTCTGCAGATAATACAGAGACATTACTCGTGCAGTGAATCCTGGATATAACAATAAAATTAGGAAGGAGAGAAAAGTATTAGGCTTCCATTAATCTTGATCTTTTCTGATACGGGTGTCTGTTATCATTTATGAAATTCTATTTCTAATACTGTATTAACTGATAACTGAACACTGAAGGAATCACTAAATGGTGAGAGAAAATATATAATTAGCACAAATTGAAGAATGTAATGAATTAACAATAATCTTACCCTAACAGGTGAAGGTAACCTGCTGCGGATATATACAGGAGCATGCCATGATTCTACAACAAAGTACATCTGTTCAAGTGCAAGTATGGCTCACTGACTACACAATAGACCTGGCCATTGCAGGTTCCCTCACAGCTGTCCTAGCTATAGCATTCCTTGGGGGGAGTTACTACAAGATGAAGAAGCAGAATGCACACTATATATACATAACCAATGAAGGAAAAGAGATCAAAGATAATACAGTCCTGCACATTCCCTTGGTAGATGATCAAGATACAGACAGCTTCGAAGGCAATTTTAATTAACTAGGAATAATAAGTCATGAACATTAGGTCTCATCTAGGAGGTAAATTCTGGTAATGATTATTTATGATAATGTGCTGCGTAGTAGTTTCCCATTTACTTTGTAGTGATTTCACTGAAACCAAAAGTCACTTTTGGACCAGATACTATAGTATCTTACGTAGAACGTAGCTTTCACAGCTCTTCCCAAATATATCAACTTTAAGATTTTCATTATTGTGTTTCTCTCCTTGGTTACGGTAATTATCTCAAATCTGAAGGCAAATATGTACAAAAAAAAATTAAAAAAATCTTAATTCCTTCACCAATTCCCCATTCCCTGGGTATTTTCTGCTTAGAAATGAACTCTGAAGTATTTTAGACAAGTCCTTTTATTATTATTATTATTATTATTATTATTATTATTATTATTATTGTATGTCTCATAAGTATATTACATGGAATCATCAAAATAAAAATTTTACAGGCAATTATATACTACCTAAACATCACAAAACTTTAAGAATTACTTCACTGAGGGCTTAATGATTTTGTGGACATTACACCCTAGTCTCAGATCAAACCCAGCTTTGCATGCAGGATACAGAAGTACACAAGACCATTTAATCTAGTCTCATTTTTTTCACGATTTCTACTGCATATCATCACCTTTCAAACCTCCGCATGAATTTCCCATACCCTCCTCTCACATACCCTACTAAACTCCTCTACTTACCTGTGTAGCTTTACTCCTATTCAGCTACTACTGAAATATTATCAATGATTAGCTATTTACTCACCTTTTAAACTCATAAGTTGCTCCTCCCTAATTTTGGCTCCTCAGTCTGATATTCTTGACTCTATTTCTTTCATTACAACATCCATATACATAATGAACAGCCATTTTGACATAAAACACCCCTGTCTTACCACTACTCAGACCTCATGAACATCATTTTCTTCAAATTGTATGTTTAAACATGTCTTACTATCTTTAGAAAAGCTGCTAATGTTTTCTAATGCAATATTTCTAACATCATACATCTTCAAGACATGCCACATTACTCTCCTATCCACCAAAATACACGACTTACCTAGTCATGAAAGCATACCATTCAAAACAAAGTATTTAGACAATATTCAAGATAAACACTTGATCGACACAGTTTCAATCTTGCCTGAATTCATAATATTCGACCATTTTTCGTTAAGAATCATACTTAGATACTTAGCAAAACTAAGTCATTTGTGAATTTTTACAGTCTCTGAGAGATAGCCCGGCAAAATTCATTTATATACAATGCTTTGTCTCTTGGAACTTAAAAGACCTTAAGAAGCAAACTGGTTTGTTTGCCAAGCTACGAAACAATAAATAACTTTTGTTTCTTCACAACGACAGGGAGTGTTTTATTATGAGCAATGAAGAGCAAATATATTTCCTCCAGTCTCAATCTGATTCCAGGGTTGACAAGGATAATGGGTAAGGTAAGATGGCACTGAGGCACTCTCTTAACCCCTAATGGACTACCTATGGAGGAAAGAAGGAATAACGATGGGAAGGGAAAACTAGAATATCAAGGAATTAAGGATATCAAAAGAGATACAGATTTCCTTGCCTTCGATCATGACCCCTCCAAACTTACACTCAATTTTTCCTAAAGCAAAGTATGACTTATCCTAACCAGAAAATATTTTCTTCTCAAGAGGCCATCAAAAATACCTACAATGTGATCCGAGAACTCTAACTTTTTATCAACGCTGAGGAATGATACACAAAAGCATTCCCACTGGATTGGGTTACGTGAAAAAAAAGAAAAGTATGCAGCAAATTAATACCTGATACACGATAAGGAAGTCATGGACCAAAGGAAGAAAGAATAGCTGGAATTACATTTTCTCTAAAAACAGTGCACTTAATATACAGTACTTAGAGAGCTCATCAATGCAAAATTGCTAACAAGGAAAATTTTCCAGTGGTCAGCTCATTTACAAATTCTACAAATTCATTTCATATATGTGCAAATACACACGTTAATTGTCTGGCCCTCTGCTAAAAGAAGAAAAAAATAATTATATTGCCCCTCTGTTAAAAGAAGAAACTTGCCATTTAACCCTTAAAGTAAAAAAAAATCAATATCTGAGCCTATGATAAATATAGGACAGAACTCACCTATATATTCCTCTTCAATATGAGGGAAAAAACTCATTTTTTTTTTAGATAAAAGATATAAAATTCACCAAGTGATTTATACTAAAAATAAAAAAAAGAAAATATGCCTTTTGACCCTCTGCAAATAGAATGAATGCAGTATATGACCTCCTGCAATAAAGCGGATCATCATGAACATACCCTCTGCCAAAACATTAC
>JAXCGZ010003957.1:95000-114936 GCA_037179515.1 Halocaridina rubra
ACTTATATTTATTCTAGAGTACAACACAACTGACGACGCTTCAATGCCCCTATGCCTCAACTGGCCCAATGGCCCAATGGCCCAGTGGCCCAATGGCCCAATGGCCCCCACCCTATGACTTCACAGTCTATGATCTATTCGTGCCCCTGGCAAACTGCTAACTAACTATCTCTGCCCTGGGTGGCTCTTTAAATACCCCCAGGGGCAGGGCGTGGCTTAACATCCAATTCTCCAATGAAATCAGTCAGATCTAGTCCAGCAAATCAGAGCCAGGTTCAAAGTGGAATCCCTCCTACTTCCGGGGGGGGAAGTTATTGGGCATTTCTCCTGGGCAGGTTCCTGCGTACGAAACACAAGTTCATGTTTCGTGTGGTTTAGGAAAGGGCTAACTCTCGGCCTTTCCCACCCTCAGGTACTCCATGTCGGATGCCAAGCCTCAGGGGTCCGGTCACATATCTCCTTGACGCCCTCTACAAACACTGGCCGCACCGCAGGGAGCAAGTGGGGAGAGTATTCTATTTCACCCTAGCCTCACATGTTTCTCTTCACGACTTGCGGTGTTTTCGAGGACCGAGGGTCCCTTATCCTGTAGGCCTCTTGGGGGGGGGTGCATGGCGCCTGCGGTTAGTTCCAGGTGCCTAGCCACAACTCTTGGTGGTCCCAAGGGGACACATGGGCGGCACAAAAACTCATTAAAAGTGAGGGCATGTAATAGAATATCCGTGGCCTCGACTAACCATCACCCTTCAAGAGCTGTTACAAGTTTCAGATTCTGGCTTCAGCAGGGCTGGCTTCAGCATGACAGAAGTCATACGACATCCCTCCCAACCAAAACTGAAATATCTCTTATTTCAGTCGAAGCATGGACTAGTTTTTCCGGGAGCTCTTGGACATATCCTAGCTAACATGAGTTTACAATAGAAATGGGGCCGAATTATTTAAGCTATTTTCTAAGAATTCCTATACAAATTACACAAACATAACATATATAGAGTACCTTTACAGACAACTAGAGCATGCAGGGTCTATGTCCTTGTTGGAAATCTGAAATACAAACATATTCTTATATCTGAAAACAACATAATTCCAGTGTGAAACTAATATTAAACATTAATTAAGATCAAAAAGTCAGTTTAAATCAAAACATTAATTCATCTACTTCTCTCGTTTCTTTAAAAGACAAAATTGAGTTAATTACAGTAGGATTATGACTCATTTAGAACATTAGCAAACAATTAAGTAGAGTATTAGCATGTATAAACAGGTAAAATGCAATAGATTATAACATCAACAGTAATTTCTATAAGAGACCCTACCTTCATAAATTCTATTCCTATCATTATTAGGGGCATTGATTTGTCTTAAAATTAAGCCTTAAAAACTACTCCTGAAACAAAACATGTTTGACTGTGTGTAAAGTCAAAATATTTATCGGTTTTTATATGCAATTACTATTCAGAGACCATTTAACATAAAAACTCAATGAATCTAAGGATTAAATCATAATTCAAATAATAAGAATGCTAAAACAAAACACTAATATTATTTAAGCAGAAAATAACTTATTAGTCTTAGTTCTCATCGTCCACTTTATCAATGGCACTTACTCAACACTATATTTAAGGGAGACTCTGAGTTTGCGCTTAAAATTTTCTTAAAGCTAGCAAAACAAAAAAAATAAACAAAAATAAAAATATTTTGTCTCCCCCCTTTTTTTTCTTTTTTTTTTTTTTTTTTTTAAAATACCCTTCTTTCTCTTTTCACTAAAGTTCGGACATGTATAGGGATCATTTTTCTTTCTCATTTACGTGGCTTTTAAAGGTATTATTTAAAATATTTTAAAATATTTCTGCGTTTCTTTTCCTCTCTTTTTACTACCGTTATGACTCGTACGGGGATCTCCTTGTTTCTGGGATTTCATCAAGATTACCTGGGTTTTTAAAGTAGTTTTAAAATTTTTATTCTTTTAGGACTGTCCTCTCCCTGTCTTAGGACGACTTTTAAATTTTTCTGTCTCGGACGACTTTCGTTTTCTGTCTAGGACGACTTTCGTTTTCTGTCTAGGACGACTTTCGTTTTCTGTCTAGGACGACTTTTACTTTCTCTGTCCCTTGCTCATGAATTCTTGCTAGGTGCGATTCCCCGGTCTCTCACGGCGGACTCTTACGCTTTCCAATCCCCCGCCCGTCCTCGCTACAGGCCCAGGTTTGTTGCCATCACCCTGTTTCTCGGTTGGGCACAACAAAAAGGACCAGGAAGGGGCCCCACACCTCGCGAATCCTTCCAGCCTGGCTTGCTCGTCCTGCCCTCGACCGATCTTGACTAAGACCTCCCACGCAGGAGACCTGCAGCGTCACAGCGTTACTAGTTCTGTACGGTCCTCTCACACGTACCTTCGAAGTAGAATGCGGGATGAAAGTTTGAACCTCTGTCACTACTACAGTACAAGGAAGGTTCCCTATGACTTCAGGGTACCAACATTGGCCTTACATTGGTAATCGAGGCTATACTTTGCCTCCCCTGCAACTGCAAGTGATTGCAATCTCTATTCAATGGGCATTAGGGACTTGTCTGACGGACAAAATCTAAAGACTTTTAGAACTTGCAGGTCGGGGCTGCCTAGGAATAGGGTGGTGATGGAAGGTATGTGTCTACACAACTAGATTATTATTCCAAGATACTTAGGACTTAGCAACTGCTACATAGCATTACTCTACTATAAATGTCAAAAAGAGCAATCATCAAATGCTCAGAAAAGCCACTAAAGAAACATTCTTATTAGCGGTGGCTACAGTAACATCAAGTATGAATTCAGATAAAAGATACAAATCATCAAGTTACTGCTGATTTCATTTCAAAAATAATAATTAGCAACAGGCCATTGAGAGATAGCAACGATATCAGTCAACATAATAACATTACTAATAATCATGATCTAAAAATAAGAATAATAAACAATAAAAATAAATATACTAAATCAAAAATATCAATATATATACAATGGAGGCTGGCATTCAGAAGTAAGAACAGAGTTCTATACTTATATTTCATAGTGATGCTTATTCTAACACAGTCTCCTTTAACATTCAAATTCCCGCTGTCATAATCAATGTATATATATATAGCATAAGTGGCAACTTGCTGGCTCCACAATTTGTCAATGGGAGTTCTATCTATTCTCTAAACAGTTGCGACATGTGGCAAAAATATTTTAGGCAAATGGCGGTACTACCGATATCTTATCAGTATTTATGCAATAACAGCATGCAACAATCTATCAACTGAAATAAAATGTAGGCACAATTATCGCCTAGCTTTGCTGGAAAAAATCACACACAAAAAAAAATCAAAGACGGCTACATTCTTTTAGCATCGAACGGAGCCTCTGTCAGGCTCAGAGTCGAGTGAAAGGTAGGAGAGAGAGAGAGAGAGAGAGAGAGAGAGAGAGAGAGAGAGAGAGAGAGAGAGAGAGAGGGAGAGAGAGAGAGAGAGAGAGAGACTGACTGGGCAACCGCGAAATACGTTGCGGTCTTCACTCACAAGTCAGCTGAGCTGGGCCTCCGTCTCTTACTTGCACTAAAAAATAAAAAAACTGTCGCAGAGCATCTCTAATAATAAAAATAAGTAAACAAATGAACGTGAACAAACGTTAGCAATGACTATCGATAGAGTCTTATGTTTATCGTCAGCGGCTATTCTCATTTCCTCATTAACAAAACAAAAGCAAAAAGAACTTAGTGTACAACTGCAAAACTGTTGAAGCATAAATCCATTCCTCTCTGTTTAATCTTGATAAGGACTTTACTGTAACGGCATACACATCCTTGTCTATAATGACAATCTCTCTCTTTTCATGCTATAAGTCAGAGGGTTAAGTCGAAGCGCACCCACTCTGATTAAAATCATATTTGACAGTATCCCTACTATTATCAACAAAAGTACAAATATCCTTTTCGCAACAACTTCTTAAAAAGGACTTAAGTGTCATTAATTTTAACTTTAAAACTCAGCAAATAATCTCTAATAATCTCAATTATCTTTAATTAGCCCGATTGTAATCTAAAATTCATGAAAATGATAGGGATTAACCATGGTTATCTCTGGATAATCTTTCCAGAATCCTTTAAGTAAGATTTTAAAGATTTCTTCAATACAAAAAGAACTATAACAAAAACGGGTATCTAAGAATATAAAAAGTCTATCTCTGTGTATGCAATAATAAAAACAAAAAGTATATTTCATTATCAACAGTAAGGAATGCATTTTGCTTAAACTTCAAAATCTCGTACGGAGTTGTACATAAACAATTCAAACATAAAATATATCTTCTTTTACTATCTCGAATTTCGTGTCAGCTCTCACTCTTTCTTTATGACCAAGCCGAAATAATTTTGATAAAACATTATCATGGCTAAAACTCGCAAAGTTTTACTTTATCAATCTAACATATCTCTTCAGACAAATAATGTATATACTGCAGCTAGCAAAGAAAATAAAGAATCATTCATAGATTCACGTCCTTTATCACGTAACATCTATCTTGGAATCTCTCGGAAATCGAATAATAATCTCAACGGCGGAGTAGGGGGCAAAACAAAAAAATAAAACAAACTCGGCATTTCAACCATATCTGGGCAGGTGGAGAATTACGTTCTCATCCATATCTCTCACTAGATATTGCAACAGCGCATCACCTCCCATAAATACACTCCGATATGGCATGCAGAAGGACCTGGCGGAGCAGGGGAACGATCCTCGCAGACTCCCCAATCATGCTTCCTAACGGTGCTTTCCGTGATTTCACCCCCTAGAGCAACCCTCCCATTATACCCCCAGTCATTCATACTCATTCTCTGCCTCACTCGCTGCATCACTTACAAAACAATCGTCCCCTTTCTATAAAATTCCCTTTAATTTACAACGTTGGTTGTAAGAAGCGTAAGGGTGAAATCTCGGTTGGGCCGCAAGGTCACAGACCGCCTCACTAGTCCTAGTCCCATTCTAACGAACAAACAAACATTCTACTCCCTTGAAGCTACGTTTGGGTGACACTGAAAAACCTTCCCTATTCTAGGACAGCACAAACTACTCTAATTTACTCTTACTTTCACCTGCATAGCGTGAAATAAAAAACTCATCTCTAACTAATATCACGAAATTTCTTATTCTTCAAAAAAACATGCCACACACGTATCGTAATGTTAATCCCTTCATCCTAACACAAAAAGAACGATCTGTCGTTTATGTCCTTCCCTCGCTAAAACATTACTCCCGCGGATAAAAAAACAAACAAAAAAAGAAAAAAAGCTTAAAAACAGGCGCAATCGTAACACTCGATTTCTTACGCTTTAAGAAATTAATATAACAATGATTTTACACGTACTTTAAAATATCAGAGCTCAGTACAATTACTACAGATTCACAATAACGAGGTTGGAAGATCGAATGGTCACTTCCGCATTCTTTTCTCGAAAACCACACGTGGTCTATGAAACTCCTAAAAGCAGATGCACGTATATTTCTCACTATAATTCTTACGCTTTAGAAATTAATGTACTGTAACAGTGATTTCACGTGCATTAAATTTTTCAATTAAAAATCGATACATTCGCGTTTTTAAAATTCAATCTAAGCATTAATACAAATAAATGGAACGCACTTCCAACGCAAATTCTTTATATTACTCAAATTATAACAAAAACGGAGTTTATTACTGCTTATAGCTATTAGTACAAATTATCCATGTTAGTAATGGGTACAGAAATTCTACTTTTATCAACTTATTAAGCGCCACACCCCTTATAAGCGGGTTGGCTGAGTCAAAGCATTACTACAAGATAAAATGGCGGCTTCCACCGACCTCAATTTCTTTTACTAATTGTCCCATTACTCACTGGATACAGATCACAAGTACTTAGCTATTTTAAGGAGGTGGTCCTGAAAAACTTCATGACAGAAGGCAAGGAAGGAGAGGGTTCTCCTTCTTCTCTTCGCGTAAAATCGTCGAATCGCCGTCCTCTTGGTCGGATCCGGCAACTTATACCTCTTGTAATGGGCATTTTCACTCAATGCTCCTGTCACACTTCGGCTTACTGAGAAATATCTGAGGAATAGTTCCTTCAAAGTTTTATCATATTCTCTATTTGAGCACTCGTCACTTCTCATCCGCAGACCCAAGTATTTCAGGAAGTCGGTCGCGGGAATTATGGACGGACATTCACTGTCTTTTATATTTGCGCCGTCGAGGTATAAAAATGAATTCTTGACTCGAGGCGTCTTTACAACCAGGGCACAGGGTGGGGGCTTGGCCGGCTGCGTTCCCGGTGTCACCACGGGGTTCGGAGCGGCAGGCTGTTCGTCGATGTTTGAGGCGTCGGCGTCGGCCAAGTTCCTTCTCGACGGAGCGACGTCGGCGCGTGCTTGTAGGCGCCGCACTTGCTCCTCCAGTTCGAGAATTCTCCGGTGTTTGGCCTCGTCACTCATTTCTTGAATTGGGAGATGTTGGGTTTCTGCTTTTGCCATTCTTATTTTCTTTTCTTTGCACTGGTTTCTTCTGATATGAGTCTCTTTGTATGTATTCTTTTTTATTTTTCCACACGTGAAGATCCGTACCGCACTGCCACCACTGTCGTATAAGTTTCTCTTATCCCAGCGTACGCCACCACTGACGTAGAGGATTTTGTTATTAACCCATCTAATGACACCACTGACGTATGGCTTTTGGCTATTCCGCCGCAGGCCACCGCTGACGTATGAGTTTTAGACTTCCACTTGAACTCACACTTTATAAGATGACTGGGTTACTGACGTAGGGCTTTTCCTTCTACGTACATCTATATTTATAATTATGGTAGCGTGGTTTATATATTGGTACCTGAAGGGTGCAAGGTAAGAATGGACACGCAGTGAATCCTTTACTTATATTTATTCTAGAGTACAACACAACTGACGACGCTTCAATGCCCCTATGCCTCAACTGGCCCAATGGCCCAATGGCCCAGTGGCCCAATGGCCCAATGGCCCCCACCCTATGACTTCACAGTCTATGATCTATTCGTGCCCCTGGCAAACTGCTAACTAACTATCTCTGCCCTGGGTGGCTCTTTAAATACCCCCAGGGGCAGGGCGTGGCTTAACATCCAATTCTCCAATGAAATCAGTCAGATCTAGTCCAGCAAATCAGAGCCAGGTTCAAAGTGGAATCCCTCCTACTTCCGGGGGGGGAAGTTATTGGGCATTTCTCCTGGGCAGGTTCCTGCGTACGAAACACAAGTTCATGTTTCGTGTGGTTTAGGAAAGGGCTAACTCTCGGCCTTTCCCACCCTCAGGTACTCCATGTCGGATGCCAAGCCTCAGGGGTCCGGTCACATATCTCCTTGACGCCCTCTACAAACACTGGCCGCACCGCAGGGAGCAAGTGGGGAGAGTATTCTATTTCACCCTAGCCTCACATGTTTCTCTTCACGACTTGCGGTGTTTTCGAGGACCGAGGGTCCCTTATCCTGTAGGCCTCTTGGGGGGGGGGTGCATGGCGCCTGCGGTTAGTTCCAGGTGCCTAGCCACAACTCTTGGTGGTCCCAAGGGGACACATGGGCGGCACAAAAACTCATTAAAAGTGAGGGCATGTAATAGAATATCCGTGGCCTCGACTAACCATCACCCTTCAAGAGCTGTTACAAGTTTCAGATTCTGGCTTCAGCAGGGCTGGCTTCAGCATGACAGAAGTCATACGACATATATATATATATATATATATATATATATATATATATATATATATATATATATATATATATATATATATATATATATATATATCCACTTAGGGGTGAGATGAGACAAGGGTGTGAGGTGTGACAGAGGAAAGCATAGGGGATAGGGTGATATAGAGGCAACTGCTCCACAGCAGCGACACCTGGGAGAAGAAGCACAGAGATTTGATGATGATGCAATAAGCCTTTAGACTTGCAAAGAGTACTATCTCAATCAACAGTAAAAGTAGTTGGAAACCCCAGTTGATGGAGAATATATTCTTTGAAATTCTAGGTATTAACTGTATGCAATTAATATCCATACTGATAGCTATTGGGTACTTTTGTTTTCTTTCAGTATTTCCTATTCTAGGGTAAATATTTCTTGCACTTATGGAGTCTCTTTGTTCCTCCTTTAGAGCAAAATTTCATTGTGTAAGTAGTAAGCATTCATCCACTCTACTCAAGCATCAAGTGCATTTCATTCAGGGTAGTAGATTAGTAGTTGATTTTCTTTAGCTCCGATCTTATAAGGCTATACAGATCAATAGTTAATATGCAGAGTGGAAAATTAAAAAAAACTTACATGAAGCATAAGATTACTGATGAAAGAAAAACATGATCACCTTCAGTTTTCAAGCTTTTTACAAGCAGAACCCCCCAAACACAGAAGGTGTTACAAAACGTGGTCTAGTTGCAAGTGCAAAAACTGCCTATTAGAGGAATAAGATTTAATCTCTTCAATCATCCTGGAAGTGAAAGACTTGCTATTAGTCTATTTGAAGAAATGGTTCAGCACAGTATCAACTTACTTGAGAGGCTCCAATTTCAACATCAAGTTGGTCATCTGTTCACGGAAGAAGGTGAGTTCTCGGCTGCGTTGGTCGAAGGCAAGTTGTAGCTCAACATTGTGTTGCTTTGCTCTCTGATAGTCCTGAGCAATACGCAAGAGTTTGCTGTAGTAAAGGATGAAGTATGTTCATATAAGATGAGTAGCAGGTCTTTATCATACTCGGCCCATCCTCCCCTCCTCAACCCACTGAAAATGCCAGCCTTTTGCTCTCCTATCGTCAGTAGGATTATGACATGCATTAAATACAGGTGTGAAATTCTTTATATATATTTGAAGGAAAGATACAGAAAAAAGCATAATTTATATCTAAATTTCCAACAGATATATATAAAAAAATGTACATAGACAAAAATAAATAGGGTGGGCGTTATAATTCTAAAAAAGCAATCCAAGATAAGATTTTCTACAGAATATACTATTCCTTGCCACCGTGCAAACTCATGTTTGTATACTCATAAAAGATAAGACTGGTAACCAACTGAGAAAACTTTGTTACCAAGAAATGAAATACGAATATTCCTTGGATTTAGAATTATTCTGGTAAGTATTTTTACACTTACTTCTCACAGATAGATGGGGTGTGCATATCTATAAAGATTTTATAAATTATTTACAGTTAATTTGGATTTCTCAACAAAGAAAAAGAATACGAACAAAACCAAATTAACCTGTAGAATCCATTTCTGAAGATCAGGAAAGAAAAAAAATAAAGATTTACAATGCTTCCAAATCGGCAATTTTCATGCTGTCTTCATGATGAGCAGACATGAGTGCAAAGCTACCTCTTGAGATTCCCTTCCAATTCCACAATATGATAACTCAACAATAGATATAAAACATATGGACCATTGCATGGGAGAATTTTTTAATGGAGAGCCAATGGTTCTTAATGGGTCGACACTACAAAATAAAGATATAAACCTACACACCCTAATGTATATGGTAAGAGTAGTGTCACTCTGAAGGAATATTTGGTATCCTTGATAAGAATTTAGACAGGGCGGAATTGAAAAAGCAAAGTAAAGGGGGTAATCAATGACCTGTCAGTTAGAAGAATACAACCTGTTTACACCAAAATTAAAATGTACGAGTTTTCTCTTGAAAGAATTTTTCAATCATGAGAGATAACGGCCAGAATATGAGAATGCAAGAGGTAGATGGTAGCAAGAGGATAAAGACTCAACAAGGGCAATGGTCCACTAAAACTTAGGCATTTGTATAAAAAATAAATGAGCCAGAAGTCAACAGAGGCCTTAAAGACTCAACACCAAAACAAGGGTGCTTCTAGAGATCCTAGAGTATCAACCGTATAAAGAGCAACTGAATAAGTACAAGAGCACATGAGCCATAGAACAAGATAGAGCAACATACTGACAACATTGAGAGAGGGCCATATAAAGCTACATCACATCTCTATAGGATCTAGAAGTAGTTTTGTATGGGACACTTCGCACCTCCAGATTTGTCTTTAGTCCACTTAGCGAGCATTTCCCCAGCTTCATGTACTGTAACATATAAATCCAGGACATGTACTGTAACATATACACCCAGGACTGCACTAAATGGGCAGTGCAACATCAAGTGGTCAGTGTCCTGCGGAGATTCGTAGCATGCTTGGCATATAAGACCACCTCCGTAGCTCCATCGACACAGATTAGCCACTCTTCTAGCGTGCCCTGACCTAAGCAAGGTTGCTTGGATCCAATGGTTTCCTGTTAAGTTGTGGCAGCCTGGTACTGGTTTGGTTGGATTCTTCACCTAACAGACTTCGAAAGCTAAACAGGAAAACTACAAAAACGTGCATATAAGAGGAAAAGACTGCAAACTCAGAACATTTCTAGAGAGGCAAAAGGAGACCACAAGCAAAAACTATATCTCCTCTTTTTTTTGACACAAAGAGAGAAAAAGGACCATAAGAATCAACAATATACAAAAGAGGAGAGAATAAGATGACTCCCATCTCAAAAGGGAGTGACAAGAAGCAAGCCATAGGTGAACACTTTACAAGTAAGTCCACAACAAAAGGGCAAGAATTACACAAAAATAGCAGACGTCCACTGAGAGCAAAAACAGGCTCCTCAATAAGCTAAGAGCATAACACTGACCTAACCATATTGACAAATGGTACTGTACTAGAACAATAGGGTATACACAAATTTCAAAAGTAAAAATTAATAAAACATACATCCAAACTAGAATCTATATTCAGAAGCTAATAACAGTAACACATTATCAAGTCAGATTACTCTAAAGTTCTTAATACATATACTTTTTTCTCCTTGAGTTTCCAAAAAAAATTTTAATTACCGTATTTTCCATATGAGTTTAACTTTATAAAAAATGTACGTCCTTCAATTATGACATGGATTAGTTAAAAAAAAAATATAGGACTGGCTGCTGGCTATTCCTCTGAATAGGCATAACTGTTATATGTAGAACATTGAAATTTAGAATCCGACATGAGTAACAGCTACTTACTCCCTGTTTTCAAGCTTCTGCTGGTAAAATTTATTCCATTCTTTGGTGTTGTTTAGTTTCTGAAAGAAAAAAGAAAAATATTACAATTTTTGCATCGCCAAGTTTTATCAATAGAAAAAAATGCCAGGTCTCCATGATTACCAAATCAAGACACAAAAATAGTTGAAAAAGAATACTTTTGAATTACTTAATGCTAACCTAACAAAAACATATCTTAAGCACATATTATGTAAAATAAAAACACACATTTACAAGCAATATCTAACCGGCAGACACTTTTACAGTAAACAAAAATCTTATACTGTATATACATAGCCAGAATATAGACAAGAGCATGACTTTCAAGAAAATTTAAGTTTCTGCAGAAAAATCAATAATTATCACAATCAACAGTAATAATAAAATCATACATGAGACTTAGTGTCATGTAAAAAATATAAATATATGGAGATGCCTGAAGAAAACGCAGTTGTTGAATTGGATTAAGATCGCTCTTGCTCAGCCTCAAACCTGAGCTCATAAAGTTGATGTCTAACCTCTAGTTATCTAACATTTAATTGATAAAAAAAAAAAAACTGTAGCACCATACCTTAGCAAGAATAAAGCAATTTGAACAACTGTACTCAGCAGGGACAGACACTGCTATATCCATTGTATCTGACAGAAGGGAATATATGTTAATCTCAATGCACCATCTGCAAAGAAAAAAAAGGCTAACTGCATCACAAGTGTAAACCAAATTAATTTATGTGACTATATAACTTATGTTAATACAGTATACAGTATATCTTCTTATAAAATGAAACCTATTTAATTGCAATACACAAAGAAACCATCTCTTCAAGACAGACACCATAGTTTGAAACCTATACAGTATTCTCTTTTCCATTTCATTCATGATGCCTTTTCTAGAGAAATAAGAAAGGTATTAACAACAATAACAAAGCAGAGAGGCATTGGGGCTTCATTCTACAAATATCAATCTCACCTCTTTCAAATTTACTAGTTGTATTACAGCATGAAAGTACATCAGATAGGAGTAAATCTCCCTAATTAAATATCTTATTTAGTGGCTTCCTACTACATACCATGAATATACAATATACAGAGGGTCACCATTTTAACATCAGAGTTTTATTCCTGATAGCTGACTTAAGTCGGATTTTGAAGTAAGTCGGAAAAGACCTAAATTCGAACCTAGGACCCCCAACCAATGTAAAAAATAAATCATCTAAAACACAGAAAAATAATCTAAGTTCTTAACCTATGATATAAAAATAGTAAAACTAGACTTAACAGTATTGCTTACCTTAACTTGTTTACTCTAAAACATAAAAATAGTAAAATTACAGTACAGTATACAGTACAATATTACAGTACTTACCTTTACTCGTGTGAGTGGCTTGCACACTGAAAGGGGCATTGCAAGGAATGGTAAACCCCACTCCCTAATTATTTCTGCTAACACATTGAGAAACTCTTTTGCTGTTTTCTCATCATCACTAGCTAGCAGCTTCACCTTACACCCTTGTTATGCAAATTAGCACGACTCTTAAATTTATTAAACCAACCCCTACTGGCCAGAAATTCTTCACTTTCCCTCCCTTTTCCGAGCATTTTACTATTTCAATTTTAATATTCATGGTGATAGCTTTTCTTTTCTTCGTAGCACTGCCATCAGAACTATCACCACTATGCTTAGGAGACATAATAATGTCAATGACATGCGAAAACAAGCAAAACCAATGAGAGAGTAGATGAACATGAGAAACAATATGGCGGTTGAGAGTAAACTGAGTGGTGGTTCTCCTTCTTCTTCTTCTTCTTATGCCACGTGACGCCGTATTCTTACACAACGCTCAACAAACTACATTGTTCCGACTTAAAGTTGTTTCACCATTACAACAAATGCCGAAAAATAATTAATAAATTAATTTTTCGACCTGTTGGCGGGTGCGGTAAATTCAAACCGCGCACCAACATACTTTGTGAGGGTGGCGGAGGAATACATAGCTAACAGCATTGCTGTATTCATATTTATCAAGTTAATAGCTTTATTTCTTTATTTGTTCATATATTTGGTTATATTGGAGGATTATATTGAATTAAAAAAAAAAAACACATAGCTGTAAATACGATTTTACTTGAAATACACACGAATACAAAGCTAGCAAACACAGCTGTATTCATATCCATTCATTAAGTCTTTATTTATTTATTTGTTTATATATTTGGTTATAAAGTATTGAAGAATTATATTGCATTAAAAAAAAATAGCTCTAAATATGATCTTATTCGAAATACTGTACACACGAATACAAAGCTAGCAAACAATTGTGAGCGCAGCTGAGGAATGCACAGTTAGCAGCACAGCTGTACTCATATTTATCAAATTACTGGCTTTATTTATTTATTAGATTATATATTTGATTATATTGAATTTAAACAAACATCAAGCAGCCGTAAATACGATTTTATTCTAAATACACCTAGTTCTCAGAATAATGCGGAGATAGGTTCTCAGAAGTCACGGGTAAATGGAAAATCGCGTGAAAAAACAAATCATTTTCCAAAGGAAACAATGATAAAGGGCATAGCTCATTCCACAACCGTCCATAGACACACTATACCAACGATATAATATAAGTAAAATATATTTTATAAGTACATAAAAAAAGCAGAAAGACCTGTACTTATTTGTATCAACATGCAAATAGTGTACAGTATAAAAGATATACAGATTTACTGTACAATAAACAAATTAATGCACTCTGTTATGCCATTGGCCACAGGCTTACACTGGGACATGCATGGTGGCCAGACACACTATACCAAAGATATAAGATGAGTAAAACATATTTTATAAGGACATAACAATGCAGAAAGACCTGTAGTTATTTATATTGACATGCAAATAGTGTACAGTATTAAAGATATACAGATTTACTGTACAATAAGCAAATTAATGCACTCTACTTTTGCCATTGGCAACAGGCTTACATTGGGACGTGCATGGTGGTCAGGGTTGCCATATAAAGCGGATGTTTTTATTTTCAAATGTATGGTACATTTTAAGATATATATTAATTACAAGATGGTAGTACATACTGTAATTTAAATAAAAATGCACTTCATCTTTAAGATACTTGAAATAACTTACCACCTTACATCTATATTTTTTATATTTATCATTTCTCTCATTCATCTATTCTGGCAACACTGATGGTGGTGGTGAGGACGAGGATACATAAGTTTTGTCACACTTCTGTATCAGCTGATGCACCCTCACACGCTATTTAACTGACGATATTATATAGAAAATATGTTTGCTATTTGTTCTTAATGCTTTTTTTAAATTTTCTTCATAATATCCGATTGCATTAAGCGGTAGAAGAGGAGTAGGATGCGGGAGAACAAACCTCTATCGGCAAACGTTTTGCTACTTCCGTATCAGATGATGCACCCTCACACGCTATTTCCCTGACGATATTATATTGAAAATATGTTTGCTGTTTGTTCCTAATGTTTTTTTTCAATTTTCTTCATAACATTCAATTGCATTAAGCGATAGAGGAGGAGTAGGATGCGGGAGAACGAACTTCTATCGGCAAATGTGTCGCTACTTCCGTATCAGCTGATGCACCCTCACACGCTATTTACCTGACGATATTATATTGAAAATATGTTTGCTGTTTGTTCTTAATGCTTTTTTTTCAATTATCTTCATAATATCCGATCGCATTAAGTGGTAGAAGAGGAGAGGGATGCGGGAGAATGAACCTCTATCGGCAAACATTTTGCTACTTCCGTATCAGCTGATGCACCCTCATACGCTATTTCCCTGACGATATTATATTGAAAATATGTTTGTTGTTTGTTCTTAATGGTTTTTATCAATTTTCTTCATAATATCAGATCGTATCAAGCGGTAGAAGAGGAGTAGGATGCGGGAGAACGAACCTTTATCGGCAAACGTTTTGCTACTTCCCTATCAGCTGATGCACCCTCACACGCTATTTCCCTGAGGATATTATAAGGTAAATATGTTTGCTGTTTGTTCTTATGCTTTTTTCAAGTTTTTTCATAATATCCGATCGCATTAAGGGGTAGAAGAGGAGTAGGATGCGGGAGAACGAACCTCTATCGGTAAACGTTTTGCTACTTCTGTATCAGCTGATGCACCCTCACACGCTATTTCCCTGGTGATATTATATTGAAAATATATTTTCTGTTTGTTCTTACTGCTTATTTTAAATTTTCTTCATAATATCCGATTGCATTAAGCGGTAGAAGAGGAGTAGGATGCGGGAGAACAAACCTCTATCGGCAAATATTTTGCTACTTCCGTATAAGCTGATGCACTCTCACACGCTATTTCCTGACGATATTATATTGAAAATATGTTTGCTGTTTGTTCTTAATGATTTATTTCAATTTTCTTCATAATATCCGATCGCATTAAGCGGTAGAAGAGGAGTAGGATGCGGGAGAACGAACCTCTATCGGCAAAAATTTTGCTACTTCCGTATCAGCTAATGCACCCTCACACGCTATTTCCCTGACGATATTATATTGAAAATATGTTTGCTGTTTTTTCTTAATACTTTTTTTAAATTTTCTTCATAATATCCGATCGCATTAACCGGTAGAAGAGGAGAAGGATGGCGGAAAAGTGCCTCCGAGGCAGTCAATTTTTTACTAAAATGAAAAAAATAAATCTTCAAATTTTTTTGCATGGGCGTTATTCGCAAATTTCGTATTTTTTTACTATTATTTTTTAGGGGCGTTATTGCAATTTCGCAGATAAAAAAAAAAGCGGAAAAGAGGAACATGGTGTATAGTAATCTCTCGCTATATCGTGATTCACCTTCCGCGGATTCAGTGCATCGCGAGTTTTTATGACGAGCATATATGTTTTATATCGCAGATTTTCTGGGTATATTGCGGGAATCCACGATATGTGAAAATATTAATATTTCCAGTATTTTCATTATTTTATTGATAAAAAAAAAGTATTTCCTAGCCTAAGAATAATAAAACAGTAAAAAATAGTAAAAAACATGAATTTAAACATGTAACTCACAGTATTGCACCATATAAAATACGATACCGGTTTCTGCGTCTTGGAAAAGGCAATGGGTCACACCTACGTGAGATAGTACAGTACATGGGATACTATTGGCTGATGGGTGGGAGACGACGAATCACAGAATTGTGTTCTGTATCCTGGGGTCTGATTAGCTTTTTGATTGAAGCTTGATTCTTCCAGCATCTTCCATTGTCTCGCCTCACCTATTCAGTTACGTGTGCGCCTTTCGCATTGTGCCTCTTAATACGTTGTGCTTGTTTTTTGTGAAACTTTTGCTTATTTCAACCCCTGCACTGCCGCCCAAGCGTCCTTCATCTTCTAAGGCTTCTGGTAGTGAGCCTAAGCGGCAAAGGAAG
Organism: Halocaridina rubra; assembly: GCA_037179515.1. Taxonomy (NCBI): domain Eukaryota; kingdom Metazoa; phylum Arthropoda; class Malacostraca; order Decapoda; family Atyidae; genus Halocaridina; species Halocaridina rubra. Next base: position 111,528 of record JAXCGZ010003957.1, read on the forward strand.
ATATTGACCATAGCAGATAAGGTAAAACTGTTAGATATGTTGAAGGTAGGAAGACGTTTCTCGGCTGTCGGTCGCCATTTCGGCATCAACGAATCTACTGTTCTCTACATCGTCCCACAGGAGTGGGATGATATGGTTCGTTTGGTGCACTTCTGCAATATTATCGACGATGCCATGACTCCTTACAAGACCATCTTCGCACAAAAAGAAGAAACAGCGACAGCAACTCCCCAATGCCATGTTCTTCTCTCGCAAAAAGCAGCCGTAAAGCTGTCATTGGCTGTGCAGTATGTAAACGTCATCATCACGTCATTCACAGTAAACTTACCTATCACGTTCATGTAGCTTTACGCTTGCGCGCTGTTATTTATGGTAAACTTACCTGTCACACTCATATAAATTTATGCTTGCGTGCTGTTATTAATAAAGTAAAGGGTGAGTTGTTAACAGTGCAGGGAGGGTTTATAAAGGTAAAAATAAATGTAAAATACCTGTAATAAATATGGTGCTACTACTTTGCGGATTTTCACCTATCGCGGGTGGTCCCGGAACGTAACACCCGCGATAAACGAGGGATTACTGTACACACAAATATACAGCTAGCAGCACATCTGTATTCATAATTATCAAATTAATGGGTTTATTTCTTAATTTTTTGGTTGTATAGAAGGATTATATAGAATTTAAAAAATAAATGCCAAATAGAGCTGTAATTACGAATTATTTCAAAATACGGGGGGGGTCCTCATTTAACGTTAGGGTTCCGATCCTAACAACTGACTTAAAGCAGATTTTGACATAAGTCAGAATCCACCTAATTTCAAACCTATGTCCCCCAGTCTATGTTAAAAATGTATCATTTAAAACACTGGAAAAAATATATGTTCGTAATCTATGGTAGAAAAATACTAAAGCTAATCTTTATAATATTGCTAACCCTTTAAATCAGTGTTTCTCAATCTTTTGTAAATCAGGGCGCACTTATAGAGTAATTAAAACTCTGAGGCGCACTTAATATATGAATAATATAAAATTATGCATAAAGTTGTAAAGTAGGAAAATTAAACAAAAAAGCTCTTGAAATAATCATGAATATTTAGTACAAAATAATATATTATATCAAGTATGTTTGTATATTAATTTGTTTACTGTACAGTAAATCTGTATATCTTTTATACTGTACACTATTTGCATGTAAATATAAATAACTACAGGTCTTTCTGCATTGTTATGTCCTTATAAAATATGTTTTACTCATCTTATATCTTTGGTATAGTGAGTCTGGCCACCATGCATGTCCCAGTGTAAGCCTGTGGCCAATAGCATAACCGAGTGCATTAATTTGTTTATTGTACAGTAAATCTGTATATCTTTTATACTGTACACTGTTTGCATGTTAATATAAATGACTACAAGTCTTTCTGCTTTTTTATGTACTTATAAAATATGTTTTACTTATCTTATATCTTTGATATAGTGTGTCTATGGACGGTTGTGGAGCAAGCTATGCCCTTTATCACTGTTTCCTATGAAAAATGACTCGTTTTTTCACGCAATTTTCCATTTACCCGTGACTTCTAAGAACCTATCTCCCCGTTATTCTGAGAACTAGGTGTATTTCGAATAAAATCGTATTTACGGCTGCTTGATATATGTTTAAATTCAATATAATCAAATATATAAACTAATAAATAAATAAAGCCAGTAATTTGATAAATATGAGTACAGCTGTGCTGCTAACTGTGCATTCGTCAGCTGCGCTCACAAACTGTTCAGCACCCGTACTTTGAATTTACCGCACCAGCCAGGTAGGTCGAAATATTAATCTACTAATATCTGTCACCTCTCCTTTTACGTGAATTTGGAATAACACGTATCAAAAAAATAGTAAATTAATTCGAAGTACGCGGTTACCGTGAGCGAGAAAAAATAAGGTGCTGAATGGAAGGTCTGGTCTGCCATGTGGCCTTTTTTTTTTTCAGTTATGTACACCAGCATATTCCCCAGTCTCTCTCTCTCTCTCTCTCTCTCTCTCTCTCTCTCTCTCTCTCTCTCTCTCTCTCTCTCTCTATATATATATATATATATATATATATATATATATATATATATATATATATATATATATATATATATATATATATATATATATATATATATATGGAATGAAAAGCCCATTAAGTAAAACAACGAAAATATATATATATAAAAAGTACTTATTAATTTCGTGACCTTAGCTGGCCACCTTCTCAAAGTACAATGGCAAGAGATACATCTATCACCAAAGCTGACAAAGATGGGAAATTAGTATTATTAGACAGAATTTGCTATGTAAATAGAGCCTCTGAACTCTTAAGTGATGAGGAAACGTACGAGAAATTGAGAAAAAATCCTCTTCATAATGCCTCTGCACAATTCAACAACTTGGTTCGCGAAATTGCCAGCTGTAAAAGAGATCGAGAATTTTTGGATAAATTTAATATTATAAATCCCTCCCTCCCTTATTTCTATGGCTTCCCAAAAACCCATAAAGAAAATACAGTATTCCGCTATGCCCTACTGTTACATGCATTAATTCTTTTTCCTCTAATTTGGCGAAATGGCTGGCAGATACCCTTTCCCCATTCTTAGGCCGTTTTTCACAAGCTCATCTTAGACACAGAATATTTCATCCATAATTTTCGGTCTCTGAGGGTTCCCCTCAACAATATAAAATTGCTTAGCTTAGACGTGGATTCCTTGTTCACAAATGATCCGATTGAAAGTGTCCTACTTTTCCTGAAAGAGAAGCTAAGGTCGTATGAAAGTGAATTCCCTGTTTCTTTAGAGAAGCTGATTAAATTAATAAGAGTATGTGTGACTAATAATTATTTCACTTTCAATGGAGTTTTACAAAAAAAAATTTGGTTGTAGTATGGGCAGCCCTCTTTTTCCTATACTTGCAAATTTATACATGGAATACTTCAAGACCGAGATTATTAGGGATATCAAGCCACACAACATGATGTGGCTCAGATATGTAGATAATATTCTGACATACTGGGATGAAGCTTGGGGTAATTTTGATGACTTCCTTAGACAACTTAATAGCCAGGTTCCTTCCATAAAATTCAAAGTAGAATGGGAAAATAATGATATGATTCTTTTTTTGGACACCCTAATTAGTAGAAACGAAACAGGTTACAAAGTCCGGGTATATAGAATACCAACTCACTCGGCTTCATATATTCATTTCCTCAGCAACCACGAAGACAAAAGAAAACTAGGTGTAGCCTCAAATTTGTTCCAAAGAGCTTTTAGAATATGCAGTCCCCAATATTTAGAGGAAGAAATTAACACTACAGTGTTAGCCCGGTTATTCGCGTTTCTTGGTTTGCGTTCTCACTGTATCGCGGGTTGTTGTTGTTGT
>JAXCGZ010003958.1:0-25000 GCA_037179515.1 Halocaridina rubra
GCATATAGATGAAATTTATGAAAAAGTAATGGGTACTCTAATATATCTAAATAGGGTAAAAGACTCATTTGAAACATCAACTCGTATAATAATTGTCCAGTCCTTAGCTATGAATTTAATTAATTACTGTCTCAAAGTTTGGGGATGTACAAATAAGACTCAATTACAAAGAATACAAAAGTTACAAAACTTTGCAGCACGAGTGGCTGTTGGCAATGTAAGAAAATACGAGCACATCTCTCCTGTTTTAAAAGATCTAGAATGGATAAAGATTAGAGATAAATATGTTTTTGATATATGTACCTTTGTTTTTAATATACTAAGAAACAATCTTCCTGATTGCTTGTATAATTTTTCTACAGTAAGCTCAGTTACCGGGTTAACTACCCGTCAAGGGGAAGATTTATTAGTACGAAGGTCTAAAACTGATATTGGCTCAAGAGATATAAACATTCGTGGACCTCATTTATATAATCAGCTTCCCAGAGAACTAAAAAATGCTGGTTCAGTGTATACTTTTAAATATAATCTTAAGAAGTTACTCTTAAAGGAAGATTTTACTTGTAAATTTTAATAGTACACCCATCTTTATGATTTGTTTGTTTTAGTATGTCTATATCGTACACCACAGATGTCTATCTGGAATATATATGCATCTTATCTGAATACCCAATGTACGTTGGAAATAAAGATTTATTATTATTATTATTATTATTATTATTATTACTTCAGTTGTCACTGTTCCTATTTGTATTGACTTGAGTTTGAGAAGGGGTCCAGTTAGGACCCGAAATATAGCGCTATTTTCCATGTTTTGTTTCGCTCATGGGCTTCCTTACTGTTTAATGCTGTATGTTAACAAATTGGCTTACACACACACACACACACACACACACACACACACACACACACACACACACACCACACACACACACACACACACACACACACACACACACACACACACACACACACACACACAGATATATATACGTTATGTGAAATACCAATAGTACAGAACTAAATTGGGCTTTTACGGATTAGCATCCAATGAAAACTTTTTCAAACTTAATCATGTTGCTACTATTCTATTATTTATGTTTGAAAAGCATTCACATTTTCTAATATTGTCAATAATTATCACTATCATAGTATAATGGCGATACCATTTACTAGATGACATTTCAAAATGGGGAGGATATTTTGAATATCACGTGGGACTTTGAAATCCTTGTTCTGTGTAGTGTAGGCAAAATTTCGAATATAGCTAAAAAAACATTTTGCAAACACATTTTTTGTCATAATAGAGAGTTTCAAGCTTACGGAGACCACTCCACATTGCGAGTATTTAAGTAACTTCACCTAATTATAGTTTCCTTCAGCGAAGTTTAATAAACACTTATAGTTAATTATTATAATCCAGAGTGTGCTCTCGGCTATAACAGCTACTAGAAGACTGGATAGATTATGGTCTAGAGATACTCATAATCTGTTGTTTTTCGAATGAACTTTATTGAGGTGACAACACTCATTATGTCACTTGAATTATTGTTGTATCTATCATGTCTTATAAATATTTTATTGCATAAAAATAGGGGGCTAAGATGACTCGATGTTATTCTTAGATGCTTGAGGGGTTGAAATATATATGTGTGCAGATGTGATTCCATATAATACCAAAACATTTGTTGAACTAAGTTATGGTTTTGCGCTAGTTACTGTCAAGTTAAGGAAAACTTATATGTTGCAAAATGTACAACTCATGACTATTTCTGAAGTATTTATTCGCTTTTTTTCCTTTATGTAATGAATTTTCTATATGTAAGAAAAGCTCTAATTAGCTTTATGGTCGTCCGCTTTCATACTTTTATTTTTGGATATTTACCAGAGCAATTGTTATTTACAAAGAGGATGAAATAATAATAATAATAATAATAATAATAATAATAATAATAATAATAATAATAATAATAATAATAATAATAATAATAATAATAATTGATAATAATAATAATAATAATAATAATAATAATAATAATAATAATAATAATAATAATAATAATAATAATAATAATAAATAGTAACAATAATAATAATAAAAATAATAATAATAATAATAATAATAATAATAATAATAATAATAATAATAATAATAATAATAATAATAATAATAATAATAATAATAATAATAATGCTAAGCATCATTTTATATATAGGATAATATCATAATCTCTCTCTCTCTCTCTCTCTCTCTCTCTCTCTCTCTCTCTCTCTCTCTCTCTCTCTCTCTCTCTCTCTCTCTCTCTCCTCTCTCTCTCTCTCTCTCTCTCTTGCATTTAAAAAGACAACATATTGCAGCACCAAATTCTCCTGTAAGATATTGAAATTCCTGAAGTCTGGAATTAAGCAACTCCTTGACAGAGTATCACATCTGGTTTTATCAGTACAGTATTATATGGTCTATTTAAATACAAAGGCCATAATCTCCCTTATAAGTAGAGCCAAAGCAAAAGCTTGACTCTTCGAGGGGGTAAAATACAGAGTGGGGGGGGTCCTGGTCCCTTGTTCTGCTTAATTTAATACTTAGGGAAATTTAGTGTCTATACTTACTATAGCTTGTTGGCCGATGTTCATTTTATTTCTTGTCCTAATCCATTATCCCCGTTATTGTTGAAGGTATTGGCATACAGTAATTAGTAGCAGTGAACCTTTTGCTGAGATTTCATATTCTGTTCAAGACAGTACCTTCCATTGCAGGTGATGTTGCTTTCATTTACATCAGTACCTCCAGAGACTGATGTCATAATTACTAACTTTATCAAATCAATGAAATGTTGCTACCACCATCCCTGTCGACCCCTTCCCTCTCTTCTTCCACTGTAGTCATACTTTCCGACAGTGTCGTATCCAGTGATCATGGTATCATACTCACCCAAGATTTCATGCTTTTAAGTTGTCAGTGGTACTGTGGCTACCATAAATACCTATATTATTATGATGTAACTGCCCAATTTGAATGGGATCATTCCCTGCTCTGACAAATATCATAGATGTATCGAATTTCTTTTAAGACCTTCAGTGGTATAATCGATAATTCTTACGTATAATTATGGACTCATTGTATAGTAAGTTAGAATCTTGGTCTATGGCGGCTGTGCCTATCAAGCAAGGAAGAACATTAAATATGAAAACAGACCTCAAACGAGGTTGGGAATTAGGAGTAAAATGATCAGGAACATTCAGTAGTGTTTATCCCAGGCATGATACAGTCGGTATGGCCTTGATGGAAACGATGGCAGGTTTTTGTGCTGAAGGTCTGTGACAATTATATGTCTCATTTTTTTCTAGTGTAACCCCGAGATGGGCAAAGAATATTGCTTCGTACACATATTGCAATGTGTTTATTTGACTATTGTATATCCCTATAAAACAAGGATGAGCATTAAATGTGGATACAGGCTACGAGTGAGGTTGAAAAGTGGAAGTAAAATGAACCGAGATTTCCAGTAGAGTGTGCTATTCCCTGCGCTAGCTGTTGGCAGAGAGGTTTCATACTACCTTTAAAACATTCACTGGTACAGTCAAAAATGCCTGAAGTACATGGTTGGATTACTTTATAGATCTAGGATTAAATCATCGTTATGGTTAGATGTATGTTTGTTTTGTTTACACATATTGTAATATGTTTATATGGTAGTTATATATTCCTCTAGTTTAGAACAAGGGGGAAAGTCAGAAGTGAAAAAAAGGGCACTAGTGAGGTTAGGAAGTGATCGCAAAAGGAAGGAGAGACAATAAGAAGTGTTTTCATACCTTGGTCTAGCAGTTAACAGAGGTTTCCTACTTTTTTAAAGACCTTCAATAGTACAGTCGGTAACTCCTTATGTACAAAGAAGGATTGTCAGTGTACTGTAGGTTCGAATCCTGGACTGGGAAAGTCATATGTTTCATCTGTTTTCACGCACATACACATTGACATTTTGTTGAAATTTTAACATTATGCATTTCTGGGAATCGGAGAGCTTGATAGTCATGTATGCAAATATGGTCGAACAGTCAATAAAAATTTCGGTTTGCATATTAATTTCTGGAATTAACGGTAAACTTGTAGTATAATTCTTGTGTCTGTAGTTTTGGATTATAGCGGGTAAAGCTGGGAAACCATCTTCTTTGCTTTATTGCAATGCTTAGTGTCAATATTTTGTTATTTTATTACTATCTCATTGTTATTATTATTATTATTATTATTATTAGTAGTAGTAGTAGTAGTAGTAGTAGTAGTAGTAGTAGTAGTATGGAACTGCAGCATAATGGGATACTTTGCAACTTTTCACCCTTCACACATATATAAGTGTATCAATTAAGCCTTTAAAGTCGACAGGTTACACGAGGGACACCACTTTCCTTAGTTCTTCTCTTGAAATTCCCTAGGAAGAGTACATTATCCTTAAGGAAAAGCTATTAGATTAAAGTACAAGATAATCAGGTTGCATGTAATATATATATTACTTGCTTTAGTTAAGAAAACAAGCGCCAGATATTTATATGATCAGTGTTGGTTGATATGATGTCTTGAATCAAGAGTTCGTTTTCTTCAGATTTATCCTTGGTTCCCAACAGCTCACTTCATCCTACCAGTATTTAATGAAAATATAGTTTTGAATGCAATCTACTGTAATACTTCCATACATATATTGTAATGCAAAATTTCTGGATATTTTATTTATTTATTAAGTATTATAATCATTGAAAGAAATGGAATTTAAATGGAAATATATGACTGTTGACAAGTGTCTCCTGAAAAAGAAGCATTTATTTAGTTGAACAACATTTACTGCTGTCTTGAGTAACCAATTTCATTCAGGTAAGTTTCATAGTCATATTTCCCTGAGCCCAGATAGGCTGCTTCGTCGAAGGTACTGAAGGATTTCACTGGTCCTATATATACTGCAGGTAGAGGCACTGGTGCAGAGGCTGCTGCTGCTGCAGCGGCAGGAGCGGCATTAGCTTGTGTTGCCCTTACAATGATATCGCCGAAGACCCTTGCGAGGAATGTTAAGGCCAGTAATGCTGCTAAGATCTCGAGAGTCATACTGCTTTGACCATATTCACCACCTCCATAACCGCCATGGCTACCCATTCGGTTTTGGAAAACTTGCACTGCTGAAGGTTGATAGCTTCTTACTGGACCCCCGTTGATCCCTGAATAGTACATTTCTAATCCCAGAAACGTTTGCGCTAGAAAAAAAAAATCGGTATATGACGTTCTCCTTGATTTTTTTTTTCTCTCTCTATGATACGTTTCTCAACAAATACTATTTTCGCTCAATTTGGAGTTATTCGAACTGCCAACTCGTATTTTTTCCTCTGCCGTATGAACTAATGATGAAACTTTGCTGCTTGGTGTGTCGATTCAGCTTGGACCAATATTGATTCTCTATAATTTCTTTCGTTCACTTTCAGTACAAATCGAAACTTGTTTCTTAAAACTTGCACTTGAAGTATGCTTTTTAATATCTTTTTTAATTTGACTTCTTTTACTTAATGCTAAATATTCTTCTTCATATTCACTGTGGGTAAGTCAATTAATCCAATTTTCCAAGCACTTGCAAAGATCAACTGAATCCCGAAGGGCTTAAGTATTCACAGGTTGGCCTTTGAAGATTAGCAAGTTATATTTATGACTTCAACTTAGTGTTATTAGTTCGCTTTCCTTTCTACCTTTCTAAGAATGACACTTGTATCAGGAAACAATACCGAGTATATGGATCATAAGTAGATATTTTGCATTGTGTCCTGATCTCCAATTCCTGTAAAAAAAAAAAAAATATGCATGTTATAATTCTCTTTATATTTTTGTTTTATGAGCGTGACACCTGGGAAGGTAAGAGAATTGCTCTCATCAGGCCCGGGCGCCAAGAAAGCATTGAGACGAAGGAAAAGTAGCAGCTTAAGGACGAGTTAGAAATAAGAACATGATGAACACAAGGAAAACACTGGGCTGCATGAATAGTCGAAGTAAAGAAGACCCAGAACTATGGCAGAATTAGGCTCTGAGATGACGATAGATCAGCTTTTTGAAGGAAGAAAGATCATAAAAATTAGAGAGGGTGGAAGGAGGAAGGGAGTTCCAGAGTCTAGAGGTGGAAGGGAATAAGCAGTCACTGCATCAACCTGTCCACAAGCTATAAATCTTTACACAGTACCTGTGAGATGAGACTGCTTAGTGAATGTTACACAGCCTTACCAACGATAGAAAAGAGAAAGGGATGATATCTTACGGCAGAGAAATAGAATCCAGATCAGAAGAGACAGGTCATTGATGAGTCTGATTACCTTAAATTCAACCCTATCAAGGAGATAAAATATAAGAAGCCCTTCAGATGTGAAAGCAATATTCTAAGCAGGGACTGATTAGGACCTTTATAGATTTTAAATAACTGAAAAGTGGCAAAGTAATGACGGAAACGAAACAGAACTCAAAATGTTTTACATGCAATTTTGGAAATCGAATTATAAAACTCCTCCAAGACAAGTTAGAGGCTTTCTGAATTCCTAATATGTTAATAGGCTTATGATCATTGTTTACGAAGACGATAGAGCTATCAGGAGGCGAAGAATATAAAAAGATAACTGGAAACTCTATCTTGGAGGCTTTAAATTTAACCTTATATTGGGTGCCCCACTCAGGCACTCTCTGTAGATCGAAGTTGAGATTTGAAGAAAGAGTACTACAAGACTGATTACGAGTAATAGGAGAAGGTTGTGAAGAGAAGACAAAGGGAAACTGAAGAGTAGAATCGTCGGCAAAGGCGTGGTGAAGAGAGGAAGATGGGGACTGGAGAAGATCGCTGATGAAGAGAAGGAACAGAGTAGGTGAAAGAACAGAGCCATGTGGAACACCACTGGTAACAGGGTATGAGGTAGATGTTGTGCCGTAAACAACCACAGATATGAAACAGAGAGAAAACTGGTAACCAGAGAAAAGAGAGAAGGGGTAAGTGTGGATATATTAGATAAGTACAGACAGACCCTGAGATGTATTTGATACAATTCTTTATATTATGTAATCATTTCTTATACTAAATATTTACCATATTTATTATGCAATGTGTATTCATATTGCATATTTGATTTGATTACCCATGTCCCTCTTTATTGCATCAGTTAATATTTGCATATTGCTGCGTCGATGCGAGATGCAGCAACAATGTAAATGCCTATGCCTCTCGCATCATGCTTACGCAGAGTATCTGAGTTGAGTTCAACCACTAGAGATGACCAGGTGTTAGCTGTTCTCGCTTCTTGTACATATATAACCTTATTGTGTGTTTGTAATTTTAAGTAATAGAACTTCAGTGAAGAAGATGTTTCCTTCAGGACCAATTATTATTCTACACCAACACCGAGACATACATGATGCAGTGAGTAACTTTTGTGCAGGTTCTAATTTACATACATGTAAGCTCGAGCTGGCGACCATCTCTCCTGCATCTTTGTGTTCCTGTGTATTTATCAAGAAACTCTTGGACTAGTGCCGCAGCAGTGATAGTGTTATACAATGTTGTATGTGCATTGCATGTTAAAGTGTTCCCTGTGTATATATTTGTTTTATCCTGGGAATAACTGCACTTTAATGGTCCAGCTTTCTCTACAGAGCGACATACTTCTACTTGCATTAAGCACTCCAAGTGCACTGAGCTGTTCTCCTGTTGGGCAACATGCTGCTTCCTCACAAGTACATTAATGCAGTACACACACACACTCTCCACAGTTGCTGGGAACTTGCTTATATAAATTCTCCTGTTCCTATCTTACACAGAAGAGTCATATTATTATTTTTTCTTTTTTTTTCTTTTTTCTGCTCTGAGCATTCAAGAGTAAAGTAGATTATCATGGGAGGTTTTCCTCCTCCTGTTAAGTGTGAGGACACCCAACATGACAAAGTGGATTTAGAAAGTGACCAAGCAAGGGATACTCAAGAGAGCTGCCGAGTTCCCACTCTCAGTCCACATTACACCCATCCCACTGAAGCTTCTGCTGCTGAATTCCTACACTTGATTTAACATCTTGAGGAGTCCAGACACTTTGATGACACTCACAGACTGGGAGGAGAGGAAGCTAGAAGACTGGAAGAGGACAACAGAAGGAGACATGAAGACAAAGTTAGATTCAATGCTGAAGAAACTAGGAGGATAGAAGATGAAGGGAAGATATAATGCATGTTTCATGACCCTTATTCAGCTATTATCGGAACCCAATATAACCGTGAAAGCTGAGCCTCATATTCCAGCTTCACCTGCAGTTTCTCCAACTTCTACAACTACATCTACAGCTCCTATGATTTCTACAGCTACACCTACAAATTCTACAATTTCTCAGCTGCAGCCACAGTTCCTGCGACTTCTACAACGTCACCTACAGTTCCCATTTCTCAGTTGTTACAGAACCCCCAACATTACAGGCTGATGCTACATATCAGGTTTTTCGGGAGTGCCGTTGACGTTGGAATGATTTCTCCACAGTGGTTGACCTTCAGAAGATGCCTAGAGAAAAATAATTGATCCATTTATGGATGTGCATGTCTCTAGACAGACAAAGGATACTAGAACACACCCTTGGAATAGCCCCAGATGCAGATTTGACGGTACTTGAGGTTCTGGATCAGCTACAGTCATACATCATAGGCCAATGTAACAAAGCTTTATGTAGGTGTGAACTCCTATGTACCACACAAGCTAATGGTGAGCCTCTCTCAAACTTTTATGTGTGACTGAAGAATTTGGGTGAGGAGGTGGATCTATTTTCTGGTGACCCACTGACCTGTGCTGACACTCGCTTAAAAACGGTAGTATTAATGGCCGTTAGGGATGGGGTATTGATTCAACACCTAATTTTGATGGACACATGGGCAACATTATAGGATACAGTAAACTACTGCCACTCGTACAAGGCTACCCAAAGTACCGACTCTGCTATCCACTCCTCACCAAGTCAACCTTGCACTATCTCCTCCTACAGTAGGAATAAACGTCAGACAGAGAAGGATACTTTACATTGGACTCCTGCTTCAAGATACTATGAGAAGCCTCCAACTTCCCACCCCACTTCAGTGACAAGAGGACTTTGCCAGGTTTGCACGCATTGGCATGGCCCAGAGAAGTGCCCAGCTACTGAGGGCGCCTATCACAATTGCGACCACCGAGGTCATTGGGCCAATGCTGCAAGTGCCCTCCAAGGATGCCCAGTGCCACTTTTGTAGCAAGAAGGACACTACAACATTTGCTGCCGGATAATGGACAGGGTGGTTCTTCTAGCAAGGGTAGAGCCACCCCCTCTTCTCGACGATCCCCGGTAAGGAAAAATGAAAACTGTCGTTGTGTTGGATCAGCTCCTTCCTCCAATAACAAGATTCCCAAGCCTATCTGTGTCGGCCTGGTGTTTGGCAACGTTACATCATGACTCCAGATGTAGTCACCATGGCTCAAGTGGTAGCAACCGCGACTCTGAGGCGTCAGGTCGAGGGTTCGTGCCCTGTCACGGTCTGAGGTTAGCAAGGGCATGCACTCAGGGTAAGGATTACATCTGCCAAAACGAGTCCTTCGCAAGAAGGCAACCGTCCTAGCCCTTGGTAGAAAAGGGAGTCCGTGACGAAAAACTGGAACCGGAACATCATGACTCCAGATGCTTCCTGACACAGATGCAGATGTCACCATTATAGGCAAATGTCACCTTGACCTTCCCATTCCTCAGAGTAGCTTGCAGCACGGTCTTCAGTGACTACACTTACTGCAGATGGCTCCAAGCTGGCAACCCCCTTGGTTCTTTTCAGACTAGCCTTCACCTTAGCACAAGGTACTGTACTGCTGAGATACAAGTTCATAAAGCCATTCAAACCCCACTCCTCTCGTATGCTCATTGTAGGAGTTTGCAATAATCTCGCCCTACTTCCCGAAACCAATTTTGGAGGTGAAACATGTCAACAGATATTCTCAGTTGCCCAGCTCTGCTACCATGCCCCCCTCAGCTGCATAGGAGTAATTTTTTTAGGAATTTAAGGACATGCTGGTCTCCAAGGCGTATCTAAACACGGCCCCACTGAAGCCGATGGTGGGCCAACCCATGAGAATCCACCAGAAGTATGACACTATACTGTTCACCATCCATACACCAAGAACAATCCCCTCCACATTCCATAACCAAGTTAAGGAGGAACTGGATTCTATGGTCCAACAAGGCATCACCAAGCCAATTGGTGATGATCCATCAGAATGGTACCACCTTCTTGTTGTCACCTCAAAAGATCAAGGTGTTTGTATCGCAGTCAACCTCACACACCTCATCTGTCAGGTGTCATGGCCAACTCAACCCTCTCTAAAGCACTTTGGCGCCATCCACAATGTCACCCCGTCGGCACGTTACTTTACTCCTGCGGATGTCTTATGCGGGTACTGACAAATGGAACTTACCGAGGAAGATCAACACCCCACTACTTTCATCACCACATATGGAATTTTCAAACACTGCAGAGGACCCATGGGCTTTGCGGCTACCGGTGACGCCTTCTGCCTCCGCGGTGACATGGCCCTTCAAGGTACTGAAAATTATGTCAAGAATGTTAACAACATTCTCCTGTGCGATGTAGATTTCTTGACACATCTACAAAGGATACACCAGATGCTCTTTAGGTGCCGCAAGTATGGGATCAACCTGATCACAGAAAAGTTTGTGGTTGCTGCTCCTAGTGTGAGCTTCTGTGGATACAACCTCTCATCAGATGGCATTTCTGTAGACGAGGACAAGGTCAGTGCCATTTGTGACTTCCCTACTCCCACCAACCTGACTGATCTTCATTCATTCATGGGCCTTGTGAATCAGTTGGCCGAGTTAATCTCAGACCTTGCCTCTGTCCTCAACCTCTATGCCCCCTGATGAGTCTCAAAAGGACGTTTACATGGATCTTGGATCATGATGAGGCATGCCGCTGGATCAAGACAGCACTCCTTTAACTGCCTGTTCTTGCACTTTTTGACCAGACCTTACCAGTTGTCCTACAGACTGACACCTCCTGTCTCTATGGAATTGGTTACACCCTACTGCAAGATCATGGCCAAGGCCAAATACGACTCGTTCAGTGTGGCTCCCACTTCCTTGCTGATGATTAGACCCTTACACCACCAATGAACTGGAATTGCTTCCTGCTGTCTGGGCAGTATCTAAGTGTAAACTGTATCTGACCGGCCTCCAAAATTTCACCCTGATGACAGACCCTCGACCACTGGTTCCACTCCTGAACTATTGCCCTATTTGTTTACAACTGTGTGGCATGCTGGGAAACATCTCTGCATTCCTGATGCCTTGTTACGAGCCCCAGTCAGCCGCCCCACACCAGAGGATGAGATACCTGCTGTTAATATTGTGACACACCTCAGGAGCATCATCACCATGAACAATATCAGCTCTGAAAAAGATTCTTCACTTCACGACTCCGATAAGACCTTACAGGATCTCTGCACCGCTGCATGCACAGACCCATCGTACACCAGTCTGCTTGAAGACATGACTTCAGGATTTCCTTCCAATGGCTATGAGTTATCCTCTGCCGTCCTTCCATGCTGGGCAATATGAGACAGCCTCTATGCAGATGGGGAACTTATCTTGTGCGGCCAACGGATCGTGGTTCCTGCTGCCCTTCGCCGCCGCACCCTCACTCGCCTGCATGACAGTCACAGAGGCATGGAAACCACAAAGCTTCGGGCAATACAGACCATTTTCTAGCCTGGCATCAATTCTGACGTTAATTACACTGTCACTGTCTGCAAACCAAGTCAGATGTTGCATCCCAGCCAACAACAGGAACCCCTCATGTGCGATGACAATACCACCCGACCTTTCAAGTCAGTCTCTGCAGTGGAAATCCTTCCTCGTCATCACTGTTGACTGTCGGGGTGGCCAGTTGTTGTCCCATGTGGAAGCGATACCACTGCTTCACACACCATATGTATGTTATGCCGGTATATCTGGGAAGAAGTTTCATGGAGCGTTTGGGCGTCAACTATGCAGTATCCTCTCTGCATTAACCCCAGTCCAATGGCCACGTCGAAGCTGCTGTGAAATTGGTCAAGAGTCTCATCCTCAAGACAGCACTCTCTGGTGACATCGACTGTGAAAACTTCCACAGGGGTTTACTGTAACTTTGCAACACCCCCAGTGTCACAGGATGCTCCCCAGTGCAGATACTATATGGTCTTCCCCACATCACTCATGTATCCCTGCCCATCCCGAGTTCTTCTTTAAGGATTTGTTGGCCAAAACAGAGGATTGTGATCACCGAACTGCCGCCCGTGCTGACCAGGTGAATGTTCAGTACAATCAGCATGCCCGCCCCCTTCCCAGGATGAGTGGCAGAGAGACTGTTTGTATTCAAGACCCGACAACTCACCTCTGGGACAAAGTTGTGGTTGTCATGATCTGCAGTAGGATCAGGGATTATAAGGTTCGCCTTCCTAGTGGTCGAGTTTGGAGGTGAAACAGACATTTCCTTTACCCAATGCCCTCGCCTAGTGTTGACCCCCTCCCCCATAACCATGAGGCTCCTTGTACAGGCCAGAAAATTAAGTCCTCTTTAGCTGATCCCCCGTTACCCCACTTTGCTCTCAAAGGCTCCTGGAAAAAGCCACTCAAGATGTCACTACGAGCATGAGGGAGGAGGGAGGTGTGGGTATATGAGAAAAATACAACACACTGAGATGTATGTGCTACTGCTCTTTATATTATGTAATCATTTCTTATACTAACTATTTACCATATTTATTATGTAAGGTGTATTCATATCTCATATTTAATTACCCATGTCTCTCTTTATTGCATCAGCTAATATTTTCCGTGTGCAGACAGTGTGTCGAAGGACTAAGCGTCAAAAGAAAAAATGTCGAAATGTCAAAGTGTCAAAAGGTTAGGTTAGATTAGGTTAGGTTATTTTAGGTTAGGTTAGGTTAGGTTAGGTTCTTTCGACACTTTGTCCTCCTACCAATATTTTCATTTCACGGTGTCGATGCGAGACACAGCAACGATGTAAATGCCTAAGCCTCTTGCATCACATTTGCACAGAGTAGTTGAGTTGAGTTCATCCACAAGAGACGACCAGGTGTTACTTGTTCTCGTTTCTTGTACATATATAATCGTATTGTGTGTTTGCAACCTTAAGTAACAGAACCTCAGTGAAGAAAAGGTGTTTCCTTTTGGACCTAGTATTATTCTACACCAACACCGAGACATACAGTAAGGCCATAAGCAGAAAGTTTGGCAAACAGACCCTTGTGCCACACTTTGTCAAAAACCTCAGAGATATCAAGGACAATGACAAAGGATTCCCCATGGATCTTCAGAGACGATGCCCATACATAAGTGAGATGGGATAGAAGGTCACCAGTGCATCTTGCCTTGCAAAAGCCATACTAGTGATCAGATATAAGCAAGTTAGGTTCAAGATTTTTCTAGAAGAGAAAGTGAGCAAAGTTTTGAATACTTTAGCAATAGCAGAGGTTAGGGCAATTGGTTGGAAGTTTGAAGTAATAGAATGGTTACTCTAATTAGAAACAGAGTGAAGTAGAGCGTTCTTCCAAGATGAAGGATAGATACTGATTGAGAGAATGGGAGCTAGTTCATCTGTAAACACCTTGAGGAACCTTACAGGGAAACCGTCAAGTCTGAATGCTTCGTTTGTCTTTAGAGAGCAAAGAAGCTTACGGATTTTGCATAAAGAAAGAATAGGGGAGGGCATAGGTTTAAAGAAGGGAAGGAAAGTACGAGGATCAGGTGCATTGGAATCGTTTACAGAAAAGGTAGTAGAAAAGTTAAAGCCAAAGAGTGGCTTAGTCAGCAAGAGAGCAAACTATAGAACTGTAAGAACGAATGAGAGGGGAAAGTTTGAGTTACAAAAGTTTTTGGAGAGCTTTTTGGCCAAAAACCAGAAATGTTTATCAGTGGTAGAAGAATTCAGGCCATCAACTTTCCTTCTAAAAAAAGAACCTTTAAATACTATTATCTTGAGCTGTGCAGCGATTCCTAGCTGTAATAAAAGCAGAGTGAGTTAAATGAGAAAGAAAGGCTTGATATGACCAGTATATCCTATCCCTGGCCTAGATGTTCATGGAGAAGGTACAGTCAAACTAAGGGTTAGGAGGAGAAAGAGATTTGACAGAGGAGGGATTGAATGTCTTCAATCCCGAGGTCACGATCCCAGTAGTCTATGTGATAATATATAGAACAGACATCTGAAATGTATGTGATTAAACTTGCTCTCTTTTTAGCTAGTTTTGTCTGGAAAAAAATAATTTATATTGATTAGGCTACATCTATGACATTTCTTGTTATTGTTATTATTAATACTATAATTGTGGCTGCCGTTGCCGGATGGTAGCAAGCGCGACTTTGATTCGTCAGGTCGTCGGTTCGAGATCCGCCGCGATTTGATATTTAGAAAAGATTCACTCAGGGTATTGGTCCCACTCTGCCAAAACAACAGTCCTATAAAAGGAGGCACTATCCTAGCTCTTATTAGAATAGGGAGTCCGTGACGTAAAACAGGATTATTATTATTATTATTATTATTATTATTATTATTATTATTATTATTATTATTATTATTATAGTAGTAGTAACTTGATCGTTTCTATTTATTTCCAAACAAGGATTAAGAATTGTAATATTTCTTAAGATAGCATATTATTATCAGACTAGTTTTGCATAAAATAAACTAAAGACAAAACGTCTTTTGTATTAAAGCAGATTATTAGCCTTGAATATTATTTAAAGATACAGCAACAGAATTTTAGCTTGGTCTTTACAGATTTTATTCGCCTGATCGTGTATGTTTCTAAAAATAATTTATAAAAGTCACGACTGCTGTATGATAATTATTATAAGAACATACGGAAGGGCATCTAACCTTAATTCCAAGCAGTAACATTAAAAAACAGATTTTAAAATTATCTTTAACCATTCTATCTCGTCTGACCAGATATAAGATTACTTTAATAAACATGTGTTAGGACTACTTCTCTGAAAGTTAATATTTGAACTTGCAACGGATATTCTATAGTCCTGTTAGACTAAAGAAAGTTAATTTCTGAAAATGCAAGAGAAGCTCTTCATTCCTATTGAAACAGAGATTTGTAGGAACCAGACTGCTTCTCTGAAAATGTATTTCATAACTAGCAACAGAAACTGTTTTCCTATTCGACTAGAATTTTGGAAGAGCTGAACTGCTTTTCAGAAAGTTATCTTAACTGGCAAAATAAATTGTTCCTGGAAGAGCAGCACTGCGTTTCTAAAAGTTAATAATTGAATATGCAACATAGACACTATTCCTATTGGACCAGAAGTTAATTTCTTGATTAACCACAGAAACTCCCCATTTCTGTTTTAACAGAATTTTGGAGAGCCTGACTGCTTCTCTGAAAGACGATATTGTAAATTGCAACAGAAACTTTTCGTTTTTATTGGAACAGAGATTATGGAGAGATGGACTGTTTTTCTGAAAGTATGCTTCTTAACTCGAAACAAATTCTTTATTCCTATTGGATCAGAAATTTGGAAGATCCGGACTGCTTTACTAAGGGTTAATATTTAACCTTGCTACAGATCCATTATTCCTATGAACAAGAATTTTTTAAGAACCAATCTGCTTTTCTAAAAGTTAATTTCTTGACTAGCAACAGATACTCTTTATTTCTATTGGGACAGAATTTTGGAGAGCCTAACTGCTTCTCTGAAAATTAGTTTCTCAAATTGCAACAAAAATTATTCATTTCTATCGGAACAGAATTTTGGAATAGCCGGAATGCTTTTCTGAAGTTAAATTTCTTAGCTTTCAACACTCTTCCTTCTTATTGGTCCAATGATTTGGCAGAGCCTTGACGCTTGGCCCGCTACAAAAGGTGTTTATTATTGGGATTAAATACACATTCACACATGTTGCCTCCAACGGCGTTGTAAACATAACGTTGTTGCATGTTTACTGGAAGAGTAGCACATGTTGCATACACCTCGCCATCAGTTTCTACTACACTGTTATGTTATTGACAGGTAAATATATGAAATATCTTATTCTTTTTTTCTTTTCTTTTTTAAACAGTGAGTCACTGAGTACGAAATTAAAGATACACTGAAGAGACCTAACTGTAACATTACATCATAGCCAAACAGGCAGGTTATTGATCGGTTTATTCATAATATAAGAGTATCCTCGCATACCTGCTAAGTGTGCATTTATTGACAGGGAAATAAACCCAGACTCCCATTTATTTCTGATTTTATGAAACAGACACTGAATACGATATATTGGATACTTAAAGACTTATGGAGAGTAACTTTCCAGAGCAGCCAAGTGTGTCCCAATCGATGTAGATTCAATACTGACTTCTTTTGAGCTGGACTTGAATAATAAAGCACTATACAAAAGCAATATTCATAACTGAGTCAAGGTAACTAATTGCTAATTCAGAATTGGATTATTTAATGGGAGGCTTCTCTCTCTCTCTCTCTCTCTCTCTCTCTCTCTCTCTCTCTCTCTCTCTCTCTCTCTCTCTCTCCTCTCTCTCTCTCTCTCTCTCTCTCTCTCTCTCTCAGAGGATGACTTGCTGAAACTATTCAAGCCGACGGAAGGGTCATTTAGTTCATAAGGAGGTTGACTTCGCCATAGCAACCGTTATGTCATAAATTATAAGTATAATATAGGATTTCTTAAGAAAATTGTACCTTGCCAAAAATGACTAGAATAAAGAAAATTTCGAAGTGAAAATTAAAATTTAGCTGTTTCTTATTCCTATCCTTTCTTAATTATACACACGGGCTGACATATCTCCTATAAGTAAGTGGCCTAGTCAAACCAACTTCCATTCTAGAGTTCAGGGTGGACTTTTCCTAAGAGAATCCACTCGTGATCCTTGAATTTTTACGAGCGTAACATACTGAGAAGAGGATGCATGACACACAGGAAGGATGGAGGCAGTATTCTTGACCCCCATTCCAGGATAAACAATGAATAAAATGCAGAGTAAGAGTGAAAGAGAACATACACTATGGGAAGCAGAGGACTTTCTACTCCTCACATAGATACCCCCCCCCCCGCACCTTAATAACACTTTTATTGTTTCAATAAATCTTCGGTCATAACAGTTATTCCTATATAATTCATAAATTTCATTTCTGCCAATTCTCTGTTATTGGCCAGCAAAGGTTACACTTGCATTTTACATCATAGCGGAGGCAATTCTCTGACGATTCACTAGATAGATATTTAGTTGAATTAGGAGATAAATGGAATTGTCTCTCTATCTTTGCAGTTGCCGTTGGGTGTGGTTTGGAGTGTTCCTTGGCAAGTGTCATGAAGATTTTGAGAAATCTTGGGTTTGGTTACTATCCACACACACACACATTGGGTAGAGAGTAAAGTATGTAGGCTTTGAGGATATAACTTTTAACCTTAGAAACTAAAGAAGATTGAATGTAAAAGCATATTAATATATAAATAGAATAATGGCGGAAATTGAGTCTCTAGAGATATTTCACTTTGTTTCAGTGTTAGAGAACATGACATATGAATAGCCTTGTCAGCAACTTATTCGAGTTTTGAATATATATATATATATATATATATATATATATATATATATATATATATATATATATATATATATATATATATATATATATATATATATATATATATATTATCAAATAAGCACATTACATATGTGAAAACATGAATCATTTTTTACCCCGACCGGGACTCGAACCTAGGACTTATGATTACTAAGTCAAGGCGCTACCACTACACCACAGAAGGTTAAAAGGAATCCAACCTTATAGCTTATATCTGCTATACTTAGGAATGAACGCATTCTAACTGAATGCCACTATGTTCATATTACAGATTCCCCAGCCTCACTCGTGGCTTCATTTTAGCATTTAATTCAATTCCCAATCTCATTCGGGCCACGAAATTATCAAATAAGCACATTACATATGTGAAAACATGAATCATTTTTTACCCCGACCGGGACTCGAACCTAGGACTTATGATTACTAAGTCAAGGCGCTACCACTACACCACAGAAGGTTAAAAGGAATCCAACCTTATAGCTTATATCTGCTATACTTAGGAATGAACTCATTCTGTGGTGTAGTGGTAGCGCCTTGACTTAGTAATCATAAGTCCTAGGTTCGAGTCCCGGTCGGGGTAAAAAATGATTCATGTTTTCACATATGTAATGTGCTTATTTGATAATTTCATGGCCCGAATGAGATTGGGGATTGAATTAAATGCTAAAATGAAGCCACGAGTGAGGTTGGGGAATCTGTAATATAAACATAGTGGCATTCAGTTAGAATGCGTTCATTCCTAAGTATAGCAGATATAAGCTGTAAGGTTGGATTCCTTTTAACCTTCTGTGGTGTAGTGGTATCGCGTTGACTTAGTAATCATAAGTCCTAGGTTCGAGTCCCGGTCGGGGTAAAAAATGATTCATGTTTTCACATATGTAATGTGCTTATATGATAATTTCATGGCCCGAATGAGATTGGGAATTGAATAAAAATGCTAAAATGAAGCCACGAGTGAGGTTGGGGAATCTGTAATATGAACATAGTGGCATTCAGTTAGAATGCGTTCATTCCTAAGTATAGCAGATATAAGCTATAAGGTTGGATTCCTTTTAACCTTCTGTGGTGTAGTGGTAGCGCCTTGACTTAGTAATCATAAGTCCTAGGTTCGAGTCTCGGTCGGGGTAAACAATGATTCATGTTTTCACATATGTAATGTGCTTATTTGATAATTTCATGTCCCGAATGAGATTGGGAATTGAATTAAATGCTAAAATGAAGCCACGAGTGAGGTTGGGGAATCTGTAATATGAACATAGTGGCATTCAGTTAGAATGCGTTCATTCCTAAGTATAGCAGATATAAGCTATAAGGTTGGATTCCTTTTAACCTTCTGTGGTGTAGTGGTAGCGCCTTGACTTAGTAATCATAAGTCCTAGGTTCGAGTCCCGGTCGGGGTAAAAAATGATTCATATATATATATATATATATATATATATATATATATATATATATATATATATATATATATATATATATATATAAAGAATAGTAGTAGCAGAAAGTAACTTAGTGCAGCTGCTAGTTAGAGATGTGGTATTAGTAGCAGTAGTAGTAGCATAGTTATAGTAGCAACGGTAGTAGCAGTAGTTGTAGTACTAATATAACCATATGCCTAGCATAAAATATGATCCTGCAAAAGTACTGTTCGTTTTCGCCGTTGCTTCGCATATATTAGTGTTTAGTAGCATACTGGTAGTAGTAGTAGCAGCAGCAGCAGTGGTAGCAGTAGTAGTAGTGGTTATAGCGACGGTAGTAGTAGTAGTTTTTGTAGTTATAGTCCATTACCTATCATGAAGCATGAGTCTGCAGAAGCATATAGTGTTATTCCCGCAGTTTCTCGTGACATATTATGGGACTAGATGATCATTGACCATGATCATAATATGTACCAAATTCTTCTTTTAAAGTTTGAACGAATGTGCTCAATCATTTTTGCTCTGTCATATTACTTCATCCAGTTAATACTGGTGTGTAGTTACACGGTCTCCATATGTTTATATATATATATATATATATATATATATATATATATATATATATATATATATATATATATATATATATATATATATATATATATATAAATTACGTGTACTTTTATTTATTGCCATTTTCTGGCAAATGTTTTGGTTAACGGCAGTGATTCTCAAACTAGAGGTACTTGGCTCCCTTGGAAGGATTTCCAGATATAAAGAGAGGAATTTCATTCAGGGGAAGAGCTTAAGCTGGTAATGACTTTAAGCTCAGTAAACTATGATTATATATCAAATTAAACACCATTATTACACCCTCCCCCCAAAGGTTATCAAAACTTAACGATTCACAAAAAAATAAATCCTACTTCAAACTTAATCCTGTTTTGGACCATTCACTTCCTGAGGTAAGAAGTGCAGTGTGGTTCCTTAAGATACTTCGACCATGACCACTGTAAGTACATAATGGTGAAACAGTTTACCATAACACACACACACACACACACACACACACACACACACACACACACACACACACACACACACACACACACACACACACACATATATACACACACACATATATATATATATATATATATATATATATATATATATATATATATATATATATATATATATATATATATATATATATATATATATATATATATATATATATATATATATGGTTGGTCACATTTGTAGTTCTAGAAATATTTGTTTCATTTCACGATGTACTACTCTATATTTATTACAAGTAGCTGAAAATATCCTTTTACAATTGGTCTGCAGTTCTTTGGTACTTTGTTTTCATAATTACCTCTTATTTATTTTTTTATTCAGATTAGGGATTTCAACGCTGCCTCCCACAAACCCCCAAAGATTTACTCCAATCCCTAGCAACGTTATAATTTTAATTCAATATATATAATTTCCAGAGTAAAAACGGCATCTTTTGTAAGTGATTGTCCCATTCCCCCTTTTGTTAGGATCCATATCATATTAATTACCAAAAAACAAAAAAAAACAAAAAAATTTGATATACTTATTTTCCCTCTAGAATAGATTGTTGTAAGGATTTTGTTTTTCTATTTAATATATCTTTTACAGTTGTTCTGCATTTAAATTCGGTGTTTTGTTAACATTTCTCTGATTTCCCATATATAACATAGGATCCTATTTACTAACTCAAAAGTATTTACAAATGAATCTACATATATTGATATTTGTGTAACATGAGTAGCATTCTAAATCTCTTGCAGTTGGCTATAGATCACTTGATAGAATATCTTTCATTTACGTAAAAATCATTTCTTAATATCCTTTAATATGCCACAACTATTTTTTTTTTTAATTGTCTTTTAAAACCTTAATTTATTGAAGCAAAAGTATCTTATGAACATATATATATATATATATATATATATATATATATATATATATATATATATATATATATATATATAAAACCAACTGTATTGCGTATATGATTGTTTTCTTGTAATCACAGGTGTGTTTAGCTGTTCTTAAAGGAAGATATAAACAGGTCACTCATCTCATGAGGTACCGTTGTCCAATACAAGCCGGAAAGAAGAAGAAATAGCATTACTGCACACTGTATTTCACTATACTGCCCTCGGCTTTACGTTCCGTAAGCACGAATTACATTATTGATATAATTCTCTCTCTCTCTCTCTCTCTCTCTCTCTCTCTCTCTCTCTCTCTCTCTCTCTCTCTCTCTCTCTCTCTCTCTCTATCAATCTATCCATCTATCTATCTATCTATCTATCTATCTCTGTATTCTCTTTTAGCATGGGATGGGGGTACAAGAATACCTCCTCCGTGTTCCCCTGCGTGTCGTAGGAATCGACTAAAAGGGTTGGAGTGAGGGGACAAGAAATTCATCTTTTATTTATTTCTCTCTTGGGAAGAGTCAAACCACATAAGGGGGTTCTTGGTTCTGGTGAGTGGGTGTATGTTTAGACTTGGCCACCCCCCTTGCAAGGGGAACTGAGGTCATTTTATGTGTATGTATATATTCTTTATTTTTATTGTAAAAACACTTTTTTCCTCTCTCTGATTTTATGTCTCTATATTTATAAATTTATATTTATTTATTAATATCGTTTATCTGTATGATAATGTGTTTTTATGACCTTTTATTTATTATGTTATTTTCATATTTATCACATATCTTATGTATACTTGTCATGTCGTTTCATTTTTTTATTCATTATTTTTTTATGAGTGTGACACCGGGACAGGTAAAAGAAAAATGCCCTCATCAATAAAGGCCCCGGCAAGAGAAACTATTGACGAAGGAAAATAAAAAGGTCATGGACAAGGCAGATATGAGGTAAAGTACAAAATAATATATACTATCTAACACAAATCAACTATAAAACGGAACCGCGGTAGCGCAGTGGTTTGAAGTGAAAAATGGGATCTCATATTGACAATAAAACGTCCAAAAATAAATAAAATAATACATACAATAATTCACCTGATCGTGCGCTAATATCATACTAATAGCATAAAAAGTTATTTTAACTAAAATTATTTCCAAGTTACATTGGTTATTAATACACAAGCTAAAATCATACAGAGAGAAATAAGAGAATATTACGCCCCCCCCCCCACACACACACACACACACACACACACACACACACACACACACACACACACACACACACACATATAGTAGCAATTACAGAGACTAAGTTGAGTGAGGACATAAACAGTGTCACAGTTTTTCCTAAGGGTTTCAGAATACTAAGGGTTGAAAGATCTGAGAGGACTGGTGGAGGGATAGCACTGCTCATAAGTGAAAGGATTCAAGTCGAAGAAATAAACTTGGCTATAGAAAGTGAGTTCAAGGAATTTCTTGTTGCTCACATAAATACTGGGTCAGAGAGCATTATAATAACTGTTGTATACAACCCACCAAGGAACCAAAATAGGCTTGAAGTTTATGAGGAAAGTCATATAGGTACTATTGAAGTCATAAACTCAGTTGTTAACATGGCACGGGAAAAAAAATGTAGGATTTTAATTATGGGAGACTTTAATCATAAAGAGATAGATTGGATAAATCTTGACCCACACAGTGGTGAGGACTCATTCGGGGCAAGATTCCTAGATTGCGTACAAGGGAATTTCCTACACCAACATGTAATGGAACCAACAAGGGCCAGGGGTGGGGATGAGCCATCACTACTTGATCTAGTGTTCACAGATAATGTGTTGGATATTGAAAAAATTGAGTATGAACCACCAATTGGAAAGAGTGACCACTGTGTGTTGTTGATGGAGTATATCATTGAAGATATTCTTCCTGAGAGTAGAGGCACTGAGGACATAAGGAGGAACTATCGGAAAGGAGATTACATCAAAATGAATGAGCTTTTTGCAGTTATTGACTGGAGAACCTTATTTTACAACAAATCTGTACAAGAAATGTATGACATCTTTTGTGAGAAATATGGGAAGATAGTAGATTGCTGCATACCTGTCACCAAAGTAGGTGTAATTCATGCCAGAGAGAAATGGTTCGATAATGGGTGTAAAAGAGCTAAGGAGTGGAGAGACAAATGCTGGAAAAGGTATAGGAGGAGAAAAAACATAAATGCCTGGCAAACCTACAAAAGAGCAAGAAATGACTACCTAAGTAAAAGGAGAGAGGCAGAGAGAGATTATGAGAGGGACATCACCAGGAAGGCTAAAGAAAATCCCAAGCTTTTCCACAGCTTTATCAGAGGAAAACTGAAGGTAAAAGAAAAGGTTTTAAGGCTAAAGAGAGCGGATGGAAGCATCACTGAGACGGACGAAGAGATCTGCAAAGAATTGAACAAGGAGTTTCAGTCAGTATTTACAGTAGAAAATACCCCACCCCCTCAGATTGCAGTGATAGAAGCTCAAGGGCCGGTATTAGAGAACATCAACCTTACAGCCACAGAGGTATGCAAAGCGCTGATGGATTTAGATGTTCATAAAGCTACAGGTCCTGATGACATATCCCCTCATGTGCTTAAAAAATGCGCAAACACAATATCAGTGGCACTAAGTATCATATTTAAGGAGTCACTGGAGTCGGGGGAGATTCCAAGATGCTGGAAACAAGCAAATGTGATACCTATCTTCAAAAAGGGATGGAGGGATACGGCTCTGAACTATAGACCAGTTTCCTTGACCAGCATAGATTGCAAACTTATGGAGAAACTACTAAGGAAACATATCTCTCTTCACTTGGAATCCTTCAACTTTTTGTCAGTGAGGCAACATGGCTTCAGAGAAGGTAGATCAACAGTAACAAACTTATTAGAATTTTATGATGAGGTAAGCCAAATCTTACAGGAAAGAGAGGGCTGGGCAGATTGCATATTCCTAGACTTCCAGAAAGCGTTTGACACTGTTCCACATGGGAGACTTATTAGGAAGCTGCAATCAATGGCTAGAATAGGTGGAAATGTCTTGGAATGGATAAAAACTTACTTAGAAGGAAGGGAACAGAGGGTTAGAGTAAGACACTCAGTGTCTGAATGGAGAAGAGTTAGTAGTGGAGTTCCACAGGGTTCAGTTTTAGGGCCACTTTTGTTCCTTGTATATGTAAATGACCTACCAGAGTCTGTAAATTCATTCATGAATATGTTTGCAGATGATGCAAAGATTGTGAAGAAAGTAAAAAACGAGAACAATGGTAGAGAACTTCAGGAGGATCTAAATATTCTGCATGAGTGGTCAGAAAAGTGGCTAATGAAATTCAATACCTCAAAATGTAAGGTAATGAGAATGGGTACAAGTGCAAGAAGGCCCAAGCTTGACTATTCGGTGGCTGGAGTACAACTTCAAGAGACAGAAAATGAGAGAGATCTAGGAGTAAACATACTGGTAGATTTGTCTCCAGAAATACATATAAATGGCGTAGTAAGGGCAGCATATGCATTCTTATCAAATGTAAGGGTAGCCTTCAGGCACATGGACAAGGAAATGTTCAGAAATATTTATGTAACCTATGTGAGGCCAAAACTCGAATATGCAGCCCCCTTTTGGAATCCGCACTTGAAAAAGCACATAGCTAAGCTTGAAAAAGTTCAAAGACATGCCACGAAACTGGTGCCAGAAATACGCAATCTCGGTTATGATGAGAGGCTGAGGGAATTAGACTTGCCATCACTCGAAGCTAGAAGAGTAAGGGGGGATATGGTGACAGTCTTTAAATTCCTTCATGGTTATGATAGAGTGGATAGGGATCGATATTTCGATATGGCTGGCTCTAGAACTAGAGGTCATAGTTTGAAGCTTCGTAAGAAAACTTCTTTGCAGGATGTAAGGAAATACTTTTTCAGTGTAAG
>JAXCGZ010003958.1:32500-37500 GCA_037179515.1 Halocaridina rubra
ATAATCTTTGCATCATCTGCAAACATATTCATGAATGAATTTACAGACTCTGGTAGGTCATTTACATATACAAGGAACAAAAGTTACCCTAAAACTAAGCCCTGTGGAACTCCACTACTAACTCTTCTCCACTCAGACACTGAGTGTCTTACTCTAACCTTCTGTTCCCTTCCTTCTAAGTAAGTTTTTATCCATTCCAAGACATTTTCAACTATTCTAGCCATTGATTGCAGCTTCCTAATAAGTCTCCCATGCAGAACAGTGTCAAACACTTTCTGGAAGTCTAGGAATATGCAATCTGCCCTGCCCTCTCTTTCTAGTAAGATTCGGCTTACCTCATCATAAAATTCTAATAAGTTTGTTACTGGTGATCTGTGTGTGTGTATAATAATAATAATAATAATAATAATAATAATAATAATAATAATAATAATAATAATAATAATAATAATAATAATAATAATAATAATAATAATAATAATAATAATAATAATAATAATAATAATAAATGAAAGAGTAAGAAAAGTTTTCATCCTTTTGGGTAACTATAATTTTTCATAGTTATTAATGACATATTGTTAATGGTTTCTTTACTAACAATACCATTTGATTAAGTGCTAAAACCAATATCAAAATTAATGGTTCTCATTATTTATGTTCACTGGATCTTTACTTGTGACCTTACAAAACATTCAATAAATTTGATTCTATTCTTCTTCTTCTTCTTCTTCTTCTTCTTCTTCTTCTTCTTCTTCTTCTTCTTCTTCTTCTTCTCTCCTCCTCCTCCTCCTTCACTTCCTCCTCCTCCTCCTCCTCTCTCTTCTTCTTCTTCTTCTTTTTTAAGATTGTGACACCAGGACGGGCCAAGTAAAAAAATAAATCTGCCCTCATCGGGCCTCTTCTTCTTCTGCTTCTTCTTCTTCTTCTTCTTCTTCTTCTTCTTCTTCTTCTTCTTCTTCTTCTTCTTCTTCTTCTTCTTCTTCTTCTTCTTCTTCTTCTTCTTCTTCCTCCGGTATGTGCAGGATACAAAGCTTGGTCATCTCATAAGTCGTACCTAAATTGTCAGAGGAAGGTAACTTAGGGAAGAGAGCCAGCACTTAGAACTTTAACTCTAGGTAAGAAATGTTGAGTACTATAAATCCAAAACTGTCCCTGAAGAATCATTCTTCTTGCTCACCCACCTACAAAGATTTACTGTTATGAAAACGAAGTTGATGATATTGAGGTGGAAAAAGAACGAAAAGTATGGAAGTACGAGGGCGCAGGTTAAAAGGAAAACCTTAAAAGGGATGGTTCGAATGTATAAAGAAATAATATGGGAGAGAAGATTTGAGAAGAAGGGTGTTATCAAATGAATTGTTTGGAGGAAGTTGGTCAAGTTTAATAGACCCCAGATGAAAGTGTGAAAAGCTGATGTCAGAGAATATGAAGTATATTTTATTATTGTTTATTCTAAATCTTCAATTATTTGCATATTGATTTGTTCTTTGTCTCTTATGGGATTGTCTGTATGAGTGATGCGTTCTAAATAACTGCAGAACTGTTATTACATTCCCTTTAGAAAGTCACACCTTGCGATAATACTATTCGTCCAGTAACCCTACACATCGAATGCTAATTAAAAGAAATTGCTAATTAATATTGCAACTAGCTTCTCCTTAGATCTCTAAGAGGTTTCAGAAACCAAATGCTTTCTGTACCACTACCTTTTTTTTATTATGTGTTTATTTGCTTATTCAGTTACGCATTCTTTATTTACCACAGATATTGAACTTGAAAACTATTAAGAAACGACAAGACACTTTAAGGTATTCCTAGGAATCAGCTTTCCATAAATTTCCCTTGTTGAAAACGTCTTTTGATAAGTAGAAGCTCACAATATCGATAGAGATATTTGACGTGTTTCTGTCATCTCTATTCGTGAGATTATCCTTTCCTTTAAGTCTTTTTTTTTAATTATTTGTTCATCTAACCCCCGGCAACCCTGAAACTAGGTGACGGTAGTGAGTGGGTGGGGGGTCTAGACTCGAGAACTGTCCCCTTCCTTCACAGAAGTAATTGGCACTTCTGTCCGGGCAGACCTTCGCGGCTCTCAGGTAAACGAGACTTCACAAACCTTCTTCTGTTTTGTGTTTCTTTTGAATATCGGGAAATGAACGCTATGCTCTCGATTAATTGCTCGTGGGTGCATTTGCGATTTGATGCAACTTACCACATTTTGTAAACTAGGTACATATTTACTAAATACATTTTCGACGTATTTTATTCCCCGTATTATTGGGTATCCTTTTAATAAGGAACTGTGCTCTTCAGTTCTACAGAAAATATTTCTCAGGATGTATTTAAATTGTAACCTGTCGTTCTAAAGCGTCCAATGGCAGAGTACCATTCTTTGTTAAATTTGTCAAAACCTTCGAAATATCTACAACTGTTATCATATCCCTCACTGTTCTCTTGATTTATATGTGCCATGTGATTATATAATTGTGTTTACGTGAGAGAGCCCTGATGCTCGTAACTCTCCGTCGCCTATTCTTTTTTTTTTTTTTTTGCATTTCGTAACCACGATCGCGAAGTCGTTAGAGTACTCGGGAAGTGACAGACCTGCGATCGAACCAACCACGGGAGTTAGAATTGGCATCCAACCTTAATTCCCCAGCTCTAACCGATCTATGTCCACTCCTATAATGGGGATTAATAGTCGCACATAAAACGTCAAACAACAGATTATCATATATTGCCTTAAAACTGTAATTACCTTCAATATTGGCGATGCCTTACCTAGCACGTTCAATTATTAAACTCTTTTTTTTTACAGATAATATTTCATACAAAGCCCTTACGATGTCTAGAGCCATCATACTGTGGAATGACAGCAAATTCACTTTTTGTGTCATATCTCTGAAGTTATTTGTGTAAAATGAGGTCATATGAGTTAATGTCTACATACCATTTTGTTATTATTCATCATTGGGTAGTATAACATTTTTGATATCATGAATGGTTCTTGATTTTAGACTATAGAGGGTATTCTTGCTCTGTTCTTTTCGTGATTAATATTAAACCTGGGAATAGAATGGTAATTTTAAAGCGTATTGGGTCTTGATATTAAAATATCGAAGTTTTTTTTTCTCGAGCTGTTAAACTTTATCATTCGTGAGTTGATAGAAAACTTGGAAAATGTAAAGTAATGAATGTAAGACTTTTTCACAATGTAGGCTTTTTCTTGCTCTGTTCTGTTCATCATTGGTATTAAACTGGGTATAGTAAGGTAGAGAATATATGAACTTTGACAATAGAAGTTGTGGGGTTTTTTTCGGTCTCTATTCTTCATGATTACTCGAAAAACTTGAGCCTCGTAAAGTAGAGCTTATATGACTCTAGACTATGGAAGTATTTCTCACTCCGTTCATTATTAGTATAAAACTTGAAAGTAGAAAAATAGGGATATTTATGCATCTCAGCTACCTCGGATAAGTATACCTATTTACATAATAAACAAGTTCCTGATAACATTGAGGCGTGTAAGAAAATTAAAAATACTTGAGCGAAAAAAAAGTCATATGAAAATGTTAGAACGATCTTGAAATTTGTCAGAGATATTCTGCACTAGTTCATATTAAAAACACATTTCTCCTGTTTTCAGGCATGTAAGTTTGTGAAGAAAAAAAAATATGAATTAATAAAGGAAAAGAAATACTAGAACAATCTTACTAGCCTTAACCAGTGACAGAATAGTTATTAATTCCTACCATCTGACAAACTACTATTGATAGATGCATAATGTAAGTGACCTGTGATAAACTGCTATGTCGAAGGCATTAAGAAACCATTTTGCTCCTCGTTTCTTTGTCTATCAGCGATATATATATATATATATATATATATATATATATATATATATATATATATATATATATATATATATATATATATATATATATAATATATATATATATATATATATATATATATATATATATATATATATTCTGATAGACAGAAAGAATAAACTTCCACGAAATTATTTCTTTTAGATACCAGAGAACCCAAATGTTAATTAAGTGCTTATTTTACTTAATGTATTATTATTACTAATTATTATTATTATTATTATTATTATTATTATTATTATTATTATTATTATTATTATAATTATTATTATTATTATTGTTGTTGTTGTTGTTTTTGCTTTATTATTATTATTATTATTATTATTATTATTATTATTATTATTATTATTATCATTATTATTATTATTATTATTTTTTATTATTATTATTATTACTAAAATGGGCTGTACTGAATAAACACATTGCCACCTTTTATATACTCCGGAGTTGATATACAAGAGGATCCCTCAATCGACAAAAGTCATTTAAAATTGATGTCAGTAAGTGCCAAGAACAAGCCATAAATTCGAGTCTTCTCATGGTCGAAAATCCCTTTATGGTAAATGCATTTATGACCTCTGTTTCACGGAACCTTGGTGATGGCTTGCATGTGTGAAAAATGACTCTGGGAATATCCTCATTCTTATCCTTATGCGCTGAGAATGGACATGTTGGGGCGAGTGTAACAAATAGCGAATTAAGAAGTGACAATGGGCTTGGGGTTGGAAGCGAAGGTATCAATTATTACATTGTACATCGTCAGGTTTTCATAATGATATCAAAATTCGAGGTAGAATACTTTTTCTGTTTTGATTAATATACGGTGTATGTATCAATGTGTTTATGTATATGCTTGTATATATCTGTTTTTAAAAAACAAATATTTGCTAAATATGAAACCAGAAATAAGTAAGTTTTTTTTTTTTTAAGGTGGCCATGGGTGACCTTATGCTTTGATATGTGGACAGTGGGTGTAGTAAGTCTCTCTCTCTCTCTCTCTCTCTCTCTCTCTCTCTCTCTCTCTCTCTCTCTCTCTCTCTCTCTCTCTGAGTGGATAATTCAAACGATAATTACTTTAAAATTATTGAACAATGTAACTTTTCATGG
>JAXCGZ010003958.1:42500-45000 GCA_037179515.1 Halocaridina rubra
AGCCAATTCCAATCATCTACTACTCTTACACTGAAAAAGTATTTCCTTACATCCTGCACAGAAGTTTTCTTACGAAGCTTCAAACTATGACCTCTAGTTCTAGAGCCAGCCATATCAAAATATCGATCCCTATCAACTCTATCATAATCATGAAGGAATTTAAAGACTGTCACCATATCACCCCTCAATCTTCTAGCTTCGAGCGATGGTAAGTCTAATTCCCTCAGCCTCTCGTCATAACTGAGATTGCGTATTTCTGGCACCAGTTTCGTGGCAAGTCTTTGAACTTTTTCAAGCTTAGCTATGTGTGATTACCTAATTGTGATTACCTAATTGTGCTTACCGGAAAGAGCCCAAAGCTCTTATCTTCCCGTCTCCTCATCGGTCCCATTTTATACTTAGTGATACTTATCATACCTGTCCTTAAAACTATGGATTGAGATAGCATTAACTACCTCCTCGCTTAGCCAATTCCAATTATCAACTACTCTTACACTGAAAAAGTATTTCCTTACATCCTGCAAAGAAGTTTTCTTACCAAGCTTCAAACTATGACCTCTAGTTCTAGAGCCAGCCATATCAAAATATCGATCCCTATCCACTCTATCATAACCATGAAGGAATTTAAAGACTGTCACCATATCCCCCCCTCACTCTTCTAGCTTCGAGTGATGGTAAGTCTAATTCCCTCAGCCTCTCATCATAACTGAGATTGCATATTTCTGGCACCAGTTTCGTGGCATGTCTTTGAACTTTTTCAAGCTTAGCTATGTGCTTCTTCAAATGCGGGTTCCAAAAGGGGGCTGCATATTCGAGTTTTGGCCTCACATAGGTTACATAAATATTTCTGAACATTTCCTTCTCCATGTGCCTGAAGGCTACCCTTACATTTGATAAGAATGCATATGCTGCCCTTACTATGCCATTTATATGTATTTCTGGAGACAAATCTGCCAGTATGTTTACTCCTAGATCTCTCTCATTTTCTGTCTCTTGAAGTTGTACTCCAGCCACCGAGTAGTCAAGCTTGGGCCTTCTTGCACTTGTACCCATTCTCATTACCTTACATTTTGAAGTATTGAATTTCATTAGCCACTTTTCTGACCACTCATGCAGACTATTTAGATCCTCCTGAAGTTCTCTACCATTGTTCTCGTTTATTACTTTCTTCACAATCTTTGCATCATCTGCAAACATATTCATGAATGAATTTACAGACTCTGGTAGGTCATTTACATATACAGGGAACAAAAGTGGCCCTAAAACTGAACCCTGTGGAACTCCACTACTAACTCTTCTCCATTCAGACACTGAGTGTCTTACTCTAACCCTCTGTTCCCTTCCTTCTAAGTAAGTTTTTATCCATTCCAAAACATTTCCACCTATTCTAGCCATTGATTGCAGCTTCCTAATAAGTCTCCCATGTGGAACAGTGTCAAATGCTTTCTGGAAGTCCAGGAATATGCAATCTGCCCAGCCCTCTCTTTCCTGTAAGATTTGGCTTACCTCATCATAAAATTCTAATAAGTTTGTTACTGTTGATCTACCTTCTCTGAAGCCATGTTGCCTCACTGACAAAAAGTTGAAGGATTCCAAGTGAAGAGAGATATGTTTCCTTAGTAGTTTCTCCATAACTTTGTAAACTATGCTGGTCAAGGAAACTGGTCTATAGTTCAGAGCCGTATCCCTCCTTCCCTTTTTGAAGATAGGTATCACATTTGCTTGTTTCCAGCATCTTGGAATCTCCCCTGACTCCAGTGACTCCTTAAATATGATACTTAGTGCCACTGATATTGTGTTTGCGCATTTTTTAAGCACATGAGGGGATATGTCATCAGGACCTGTAGCTTTATGAACATCTAAATCCATCAGCGCTTTGCATACCTCTGTGGCTGTAAGGTTGATGTTCTCTAATACCGGCCCTTGAGCTTCTATCACTGCAATCTGAGGGGGTGGGGTATTTTCTACTGTAAATACTGACTGAAACTCCTTGTTCAATTCTTTGCAGATCTCTTCATCCGTCTCAGTGATGCTTCCATCCGCTCTCTTTAGCCTTAAAACCTGTTCTTTTACCTTCAGTTTTCCTCTGATTAAGCTGTGGAAAAGCTTGGGATTTTCTTTAGCCTTCCTGGTGATGTCCCTCTCATAGTCTCTCTCTGCCTCTCTCCTTTTACTTAGGTAGTCATTTCTTGCTCTTTTGTAGGTTTGCCAGGCATTTTTGCTTTTTCTCCTCCTATACCTTTTCCAGCATTTGTCTCTCCACTCCTTAGCTCTTTTACACCCATTATCGAACCATTTCTCTCTGGCATGAATTACACCTACTTTGGTGACAGGTATGCAGCAATCTACTATCTTCCCATATTTCTCACAAAAGATGTCATACATTTCTTGTACAGATTTGTTGTAAAATAAGGTTCTCCAGTCAATAACTGCAAAAAGCTCATTCATTTTGATGTAATCTCCTTTCGGATAGTTCCTCCTCATGTCCTCAGTGCCTCTA
>JAXCGZ010003958.1:52500-62500 GCA_037179515.1 Halocaridina rubra
AAATTGAAAAGATAGAGATTTCAGAGTGGTCAGATTTACTTAGAGGGGAAAGCACAGAAAATGAGTGCCTTGAAAGATTAGAAGTAAGATAAAAGGTCAAGAGTGTTAGCTGCATGTTTGTGGTAATCAGGAACATAAGTAGGATGTTTGATAATCTAGTCCAGATCGTGAGTACTAGAGAAAGCAAAGACCTCACTTCCTCCTTTATCAGTGTGAGAAGAATTAAGCCACTCACTGTGGTGTACACAGAAGTCCCCAATATAGAGAACTTCAGCTTGTGGGTAAAAAGATGCCAAGGACACATGGCAAGAAGACAGGTATTCAAGGAAAGACAGGAAGTCAGTGGAGTTAGAAGAGCAGTAGTAGAAGCAAATAAATATAATGGTACCGGAGAGATAGATCTACCAGAGAACATCAAAGTCAGGAGATTCAAGGTCCATGAGCCTCAAAGTGCATGTGTACATATATATGCATTATCCATTATGTACACGCACTCTCTCTTAAATTCATGTTCATATATGTATTATCTCTCTCTCTCTCTCTCTCTCTCTCTCTCTCTCTCTCTCTCTCTCTCTCTCTCTCTCTCTCTCTCTCTCTCTCCTCTCTCTCTCTCTCACACACACACACACACACACACACACACAATAGAAAATACCCCACCCCCTCAGATTGCAGTGATAGAAGCTCAAGGGCCGGTATTAGAGAACATCAACCTTACAGCCACAGAGGTATGCAAAGCGCTGATGGATTTAGATGTTCATAAAGCTACAGGTCCTGATGACATATCCCCTCATGTGCTTAAAAAATGCGCAAACACAATATCAGTGGCACTAAGTATCATATTTAAGGAGTCACTGGAGTCGGGGGAGATTCCAAGATGCTGGAAACAAGCAAATGTGATACCTATCTTCAAAAAGGGAAGGAGGGATACGGCTCTGAACTATAGACCAGTTTCCTTGACCAGCATAGTTTGCAAACTTATGGAGAAACTACTAAGGAAACATATCTCTCTTCACTTGGAATCCTTCAACTTTTTGTCAGTGAGGCAACATGGCTTCAGAGAAGGTAGATCAACAGTAACAAACGTATTAGAATTTTATGATGAGGTAAGCCAAATCTTACAGGAAAGAGAGGGCTGGGCAGATTGCATATTCCTAGACTTCCAGAAAGCATTTGACACTGTTCCACATGGGAGACTTATTAGGAAGCTGCACTCAATGGCTAGAATAGGTGGAAATGTTTTGGAATGGATAAAAACTTACTTAGAAGGAAGGGAACAGAGGGTTAGAGTAAGACACTCAGTGTCTGAATGGAGAAGAGTTAGTAGTGGAGTTCCACAGGGTTCAGTTTTAGGGCCACTTTTGTTCCTTGTATATGTAAATGACCTACCAGAGTCTGTAAATTCATTCATGAATATGTTTGCAGATGATGCAAAGATTGTGAAGAAAGTAAAAAACGAGAACAATGGTAGAGAACTTCAGGAGGATCTAAATAATCTGCATGAGTGGTCAGAAAAGTGGCTAATGAAATTCAATACCTCAAAATGTAAGGTAATGAGAATGGGTACAAGTGCAAGAAGGCCCAAGCTTGACTACTCGGTGGCTGGAGTACAACTTCAAGAGACAGAAAATGAGAGAGATCTAGGAGTAAGCATACTGGCAGATTTGTCTCCAGAAATACATATAAATGGCGTAGTAAGGGCAGCATATGCATTCTTATCAAATGTAAGGGTAGCCTTCAGGCACATGGACAAGGAAATGTTCAGAAATATTTATGTAACCTATGTGAGGCCAAAACTCGAATATGCAGCCCCCTTTTGGAATCCGCACTTGAAAAAGCACATAGCTAAGCTTGAAAAAGTTCAAAGACATGCCACGAAACTGGTGCCAGAAATACGCAATCTCGGTTATGATGAGAGGCTGAGGGAATTAGACTTGCCATCACTCGAAGCTAGAAGAGTAAGGGGGGATATGGTGACAGTCTTTAAATTCCTTCATGGTTATGATAGAGTGGATAGGGATCGATATTTCGATATTGCTGGCTCCAGAACTAGAGGTCATAGTTTGAAGCTTGGTAAGAAAACTTCTTTGCAGGATGTAAGGAAATACTTTTTCAGTGTAAGAGTAGTTGATAATTGGAATTCGCTAAGCGAGGAGGTAGTTAATGCTATCTCAATCCATAGTTTTAAGGACAGGTACGATAAGTATCACTAAGTCTAAAATGGAACCGATCAGGAGACGGGAAGATACGAGCTTTGGGCTCTTTCCCGTAAACACAATTAGGTAATCACAATTAGGTAATCACAAAGATCAAAAACTTGTTGCAAGAGGCAAGAAGGTTAAATGATGAAAGAAATGAAGAAGAGAAGAAAAATTTTCTTTACAGAGTTCTTCCAGACAAAGGGGAGATAAAGAAGATAATGACAGAAGATCAAGGGATGGGGCCTCATTAAGATTGTTATACACAAATGCTGATGGATTAGCTGGTAAGGCAGTAGAATTAAAAGATAGGATTCACAACAGTAAGGCAGATATAGTAGCAATTACAGATACTAAGTTGAGTGAGGACATAAACAGTGTCACAGTTTTTCCTAAGGGCTTCAGAATACTAAGGGTTGAAAGATCTGAGAGGACTGGTGGAGGGATAGCACTGCTCATAAGTGAAAGGATTCAAGTCGAAGAAATAAACTTGGCTATAGAAAGTGAGTTCAAGGAATTTTTTGTTGCTCGCATAAATACTGGGTCAGAGAGCATTATAATAACTGTTGTATACAACCCACCAAGGAACCAAAATAGGCTTGAAGTTTATGAGGAAAGTCATATAGGTACTATTGAAGTCATAAACTCAGTTGTTAACATGGCACGGGAAAAAAAATGTAGGATTTTGATTATGGGAGACTTTAATCATAAAGAGATAGATTGGATAAATCTTGACCCACACAGTGGTGAGGACTCATTCGGGGCAAGATTCTTAGATTGCGTACAAGGGAATTTCCTACACCAACATGTAATGAAACCAACAAGGGCCAGGGGTGGGGATGAGCCATCACTACTTGATCTAGTGTTCACAGATAATGTGTTGGATATTGAAAAAATTGAGTATAAGCCACCAATTGGAAAGAGTGACCACTGTGTGTTGTTGATGGAGTATATCTTTGAAGATATTCTTCCTGAGAGTAGAGGCACTGAGGACATGAGGAGGAACTATCTGAAAGGAGATTACATCAAAATGAATGAGTTTTTTGCAGTTATTGACTGGAGAACCTTGTTTTACAACAAATCTGTACAAGAAATGTATGACATCTTTTGTGAGAAATATGGGA
Source organism: Halocaridina rubra (assembly GCA_037179515.1). Classification (NCBI taxonomy): domain Eukaryota; kingdom Metazoa; phylum Arthropoda; class Malacostraca; order Decapoda; family Atyidae; genus Halocaridina; species Halocaridina rubra. The sequence continues at coordinate 55,823 of JAXCGZ010003958.1, forward strand.
AGATAGTAGATTGCTGCATACCTGTCACCAAAGTAGGTGTAATTCATGCCAGAGAGAAATGGTTCGATAATGGGTGTAAAAGAGCTAAGGAGTGGAGAGACAAATGCTGGAAAGGGCATAGGAGGAGAAAAAACATAAATGCCTGGCAAACCTACAAAAGAGCAAGAAATGACTACCTAAGTAAAAGGAGAGAGGCAGAGAGAGACTATGAGAGGGACATCACCAGGAAGGCTAAAGAAAATCCCAAGCTTTTCCACAGCTTTATCAGAGGAAAACTGAAGGTAAAAGAACAGGTTTTAAGGCTAAAGAGAGCGGATGGAAGCATCACTGAGACGGATGAAGAGATCTGCAAAGAATTGAACAAGGAGTTTCAGTCAGTATTTACAGTAGAAAATACCCCACCCCCTCAGATTGCAGTGATAGAAGCTCAAGGGCCGGTATTAGAGAACATCAACCTTACAGCCACAGAGGTATGCAAAGCGCTGATGGATTTAGATGTTCATAAAGCTACAGGTCCTGATGACATATCCCCTCATGTGCTTAAAAAATGTACAAACACAGTATCAGTGGCACTAAGTATCATATTTAAGGAGTCACTGGAGTCGGGGGAGATTCCAAGATGCTGGAAACAAGCAAATGTGATACCTATCTTCAAAAAGGGAAGGAGGGATACGGCTCTGAACTATAGACCAGTTTCCTTGACCAGCATAGTTTGCAAAGTTATGGAGAAACTACTAAGGAAACGTATCTCTCTTCACTTGGAATCCTTCAACTTTTTGTCAGTGAGGCAACATGGCTTCAGAGAAGGTAGATCAACAGTAACTAACTTATTAAAATTTTATGATGAGGTAAGCCGAATCTTACAGGAAATGGAGGGCTGGGCAGATTGCATATTCCTAGACTTCCAGAAAGTGTTTGACACTGTTCCACATGGGAGACTTATTAGGAAGCTGCAATCAATGGCTAGAATAGGTGGAAATGTTTTGGAATGGATAAAAACTTACTTAGAAGGAAGGGAACAGAGGGTTAGAGTAAGACACTCAATGTCTGAATGGAGAAGAGTTAGTAGTGGAGTTCCACAGGGTTCAGTTTTAGGGCCACTTATGTTCCTTGTATATGTAAATGACCTACCAGAGTCTGTAAATTCATTCATGAATATGTTTGCAGATGATGCAAAGATTGTGAAGAAAGTAAAAAACGAGAACAATGGTAGAGAACTTCAGGAGGATCTAAATAATCTGCATGAGTGGTCAGAAAAGTGGCTAATGAAATTCAATACTTCAAAATGTAAGGTAATGAGAATGGGTACAAGTGCAAGAAGGCCCAAGCTTGACTACTCGGTGGCTGGAGTACAACTTCAAGAGACAGAAAATGAGAGAGATCTAGGAGTAAACATACTGGCAGATTTGTCTCCAGAAATACATATAAATGGCGTAGTAAGGGCAGCATATGCATTCTTATCAAATGTAAGGGTAGCCTTCAGGCACATGGACAAGGAAATGTTCAGAAATATTTATGTAACCTATGTGAGGCCAAAACTCGAATATGCAGCCCCCTTTTGGAATCCGCACTTGAAAAAGCACATAGCTAAGCTTGAAAAAGTTCAAAGACATGCCACGAAACTGGTGCCAGAAATACGCAATCTCAGTTATGATGAGAGGCTGAGGGAATTAGAATTACCATCACTCGAAGCTAGAAGAGTGAGGGGGGATATGGTGACAGTCTTTAAATTCCTTCATGGTTATGATAGAGTGGATAGGGATCGATATTTTTATATGGCTGGCTGTAGAACTAGAGGTCATAGTTTGAAGCTCCGTAAGAAAACTTCTTTGCAGGATGTAAGGAAATACTTTTTCAGTGTAAGAGTAGTTGATAATTGGAATTCGCTAAGCGAGGAGGTAGTTAATGCTATTTCAATCCATAGTTTTAAGGACAGGTATGATAAGTATCACTAAGTATAAAATGGAACCGATCAGGAGACGGGAAGATACGAGCTTTGGGCTCTTTCCCGTAAGCACAATTAGGTAATCACAATTAGGTAATCACACACAATCTGGCACGGAATATCAAACATCCTGCTTGTGTTCCTGATTGACACGAACATGCAACCAACACTCTTGAATTATGTCTTATTTCTAATCTTTCATACTACTCATATTTTGTGCTTTCCACTCTTGGTAAATCTGAAACTCTGTGATTTCAATCTCTTCCAGTTTCACTCCCTCTCCATCAACTTCTGCTCAGCGCCACCTGCTCAGTGCTACCTTTGGCACTTTAAGCCTACCCAATGTGAAGACTTGCATAACTTCCTCTTTGAATTCCCGTGGGATGACTACTGCTTTTGATCCCGCAACCCTGATCAGGTAGCCCTAAAAGTTGCTGCAATAATAACCTCTGGAATGGAGGCATTCATCTTCTTTTCTATGAAAACTTTTTCTCCCCCTAATCCTTGGTCTGACCGTGCCTGTTCCATGACTATTCTGGCCAAGGACAGGGCACACCAGTCGTAACAAGCCTCTCCTGATTAAACTCACTCTGCTTTTACAACGGCTAGGAACCACTATACTGCTCATATTTGAAGGCCTAAAGGTTCCTTTTTAAGAAGGAAAGTTGATGACCCTAGCTCCTCTCCCAGCCAGTGGTAACGTGCTGGCTTTGCATTCACGAGGTCGAGAGATCGGTTCCCGTCCAAGACCGAGAGTTTAAGCTGTTTACTGGCAGGTTACTGCTGTGGTTGGGCACCACAGTGGGGGGTTGGGGCTTGCCCTGGCTGACGAATACCCAATGTATAATCGGAAAAAAGTGTATTATTATTATTATTATTATTATTATTATTATTATTATTATTATTATTATTATTATTATTATTATTATTATTATTATTATTATTATTATTATTATTATTATTATTATTATTATTATTATTATTATTATTATTAATATTATTATTATTATTATTATTATTATTATTATTATTATTATTATTATTATTATTATTATTATTATATGGAAGAGACAGTGAAAGATGTGAATGGACAGATGTTAAGAGGGAACGATGCAAGGAAAAGATGGGCAGAATATTTTGAGTGCTTGCTGAATGTTGAGGAAGATAGAGAGGCAGCTATAGTGGCAGTGGGAGGGGATCAAGGGCCAGTAATGGGAGATGAAAATGAGAGAGAGATTACAAGAGAGGAGGTGAAAAGGGCATTGTATGAAGCGAAATCAGGTAAAGCACCTGGAATGGATGGTGTGAGAGCGGAGATGTTGAAAGAAGGGGGTTTGACTGCATTGGAATGGTTAGTGAGAGTGTTTAATATATGCTTTATGTTGTCATTGGTGCCAGTGGATTGGGTGATTTCCTGTATAGTGCCCCTATACAAAGGTAAGGGAGATACGTATGAATGCAGTAATTTTAGGGGTATAAGTTTGTTGAGTGTGGTAGGAAAAGTGTATGGTAGGATACTGGTTAAGAGGATTAGGGATAAGACAGAATATGTGATCGCGGAAGTGCAGAGTGGTTTTAGGAGAGGTAGAGGTTGCATAGATCAGATTTTTATAGTTAGGCAGTTATGTAAGAAATATTTAGCAAAGGGTAAGGATGTGTATTTTGCATTTTTGGATCTGGAGAAAGCATATGATAGAGTTGATAGAGAGACTATGTGGAATGTTTTGAGATTATATGGAATCAATGGTAAATTGTTGCATGCAGTGAAGAGTTTGTATGAGGGTAGTAGAGTTTGCGTTAGGGTAGGGAATGAAGTGAGTGAGTGGTTTCCAGTGAGTGTGGGACTGAGACAGGGATGTGTGATGTCGTCACCATGGCTGTTCAATTTGTATATTGATGGAGTTGTAAGAGAGGTGAATGAGCGAGTGCGTGGTCGAGGTTTGAGAATGGTAGATGGGGATGATAACGAGTGGGAGCTGAATCAGTTGCTGTTTGCAGATGATACTGTGGTGGTGGCAGATTCAGAGGAAAAGCTGTGTCAGTTAGTGTCAGAATTTGGAATGGTGTGTGAGAGAAGGAAGCTGCGAGTGAATGTGGGAAAGAGTAAGGTTATGAGGTGTACAAGAAATGAGGATGGCGCTGGATTGAATGTTATGTTAAATGGAGAGACACTTGAGGAGGTTAATCAGTTTAAGTATTTAGGCTCGGTTATAGCTGCAAATGGTGGAGTGGAAGCAGATGTGTGTCACAGAGAGAATGACGGATGTAAAGTGTTGGGTGCATTGAAAGGAGTGATGAAGAATAGAGGGTTGGAAATGAATGTTAAGAAAGTTTTGTATGAGAAAGTGGTTGTGCCAACTGTGATGTATGGATCAGAGTTATGGGATATGAAAGTAAGTGAGAGACAGAAACTAAATGTGTTTGAGATGAAATGCCTGAGGAGTATGACTGGTGTATCTCGATTGGATAGGGTTAGGAATGAAGTGGTGAGAGCAAGAACGGGTGTGAGGAGAGAACTTGCAGCCAGAGTAGATATGAATGTTCTGAGATGGTTTGGCCATGTGGAAAGGATGGATGATGAAAGGCTGCTGAAAAAGGTGATGAATGCGAGAGTTGATGGGAGAAATGTTAGAGGGAGGCCTAGGTTTGGATGGATGGATGGAGTAAGGAGAGCCCTGAATGATAGGAGGATGGATGTGAGGGAAGCAAGCGAGTGTGCTAGGAATAGGAATGAGTGGCGAGCGATTGTGACGCGGCTCTGATGGGCATCTGCTTTTACCACGGGGCTGCATCTTACAGAGATAGCCCTGTGGTAGGGGCAGTAGGAGGAGCTGGCAGTTGTGAAGCGACACAGCTTGTGGAAGAGCCGGGAGGATGGGTTGTGGCACTCCAGCAGTGCCATCTCAATGGTCGCTAGCTCCCTCGTCATTGCCCATAGAGAAAAGTAATCCCCCTATTTGTTTTCCTTTCTTGATGTCGGCTACCCCCCAATTAAAGGGGGAAACAGCTAAGGTATATGTATGTATGTATTATTATTATTATTATTATTATTATTATTATTATTATTATTATTATTATTATTATTATTATTATTATTATTATTATTATTATTATTATTATTATTATTTTTATTATTACACTGATAAAGGTTTATGGTCCCTAGCAAATAGTCTCCAAAAACTTTTGTAACTCAAGCTTTCCCCCTCTCATTCGTTCTGATGTTTCTATATCATGATCTCTCACTGACAAAGCCTCTCTATTTGGCTTTCATTTTTCTCTTAACTCTTCAAGAAGTGATTTCAGCACATCTGTTCTGCATACTTTACCCCTCTCTAACTCTATACCCTCCATTATTCTCTCTTCACACAAAGTTCATAAGGTTCCTCACTCGCTAAAGATGGACAAAGCATCTGGTCCTGATGGTATCTATGAAAGCTTCCTTAAGGAGTTGGCAGATGAACTGGCTCCTGTACTTTGCCATTATTTTTGCTTCATTCTCTCAACCAGTAGGCAATCTTCATCTTGGAAGCATGTTCTAGTTCATCCTGTTCCTAAGCAAGGTGATAGTTCTATTCCTTCAAACTACCTACCTATGACCCTAACCTCTTCTATTGCTAGTTTTTGAAACTTTACTCAATTCTCACTTCTTGAAACGTCTTTAATCTAACTCTCTTATCTCCGATCACCAATATAGCTTGAAGAGCTGTCCTGAACCTTATCCTTTTTCTTGCAACACCTGTCATAGTAGCCAGTCTTGTTGCAATTGCACCTTTTTGGGTGGGCATCTAGAGGTCCTGGGCCTGTGACCTTTATGGCCACAATTGGTACAGGTGCCATCAGCAGCAGGGCACCTTCCCCGGGCCATGTCGGCAATTGCAGGACTGGTATGTAGTTGACTGGGCAAGGCATGAATAGCTGAAGTAGTTGTACAATCAGCCTTGAATGACCTACAACACATGACGAATGTGTGGAGGGATGCATCTGCATCGAGAGAGATAAGGTGTTGTACAAAGTTCTGATCTTGGACTCCCATCAGGATCACCATCTTCAATTGTGTCTCGATACATGTAAGGACTCACCGTCAGCTTGTTTGCAGCAAAGTAGGTCACAACATCAAACGGCTTCATTCCTGAGATTCTTGAAGTGATCTTGCAAACAGTCAAGTACTTTATCTATGGTGAGATAAGTATATTTTGTAAGTCAAGGGAGATGCATGTTCGAAGCTGTGTAAGCTGTTTCTCTCTTGGCAATTTCTGAGGTTCTATCGTGACAGCAAAGTCATGCCATCTTCGACATCACTGGCGGAAGAATTGAAATGTATCATCAGTTTACAGAGTGAGTGGTCTTCGTGACACTGGTTTGCTTGAAAAAGGAGGAGCATTCATGGGCATAGCTATGAAACAGGTGTGGTTGATAGATGAACAGGAGAGCTGTGGGTCTCAGGAGGAGTCACAGAAGGTACTGGTATATCCTGGGAATTGACACTAACAGACAAATCCGTCGGGAGGTTGTGGGGTGGTTAGGTACAGCTTGTGTGGGTGGGGCAGCTGTGGGCAGGGGAGCTGTGCCACTCTACATGTGCGACATCACCTGTGGGCATGCCATATATCTTTCATTTTCCTCTCGGCATCATAAGTCATCAGCTTTCCCACGAAGTTCATCCTGGTAAACTTACTGTTGCTCAGACTCTTGTAGAACTTTCAGAAATTGGAGGACATCACCGCTATTATCAT
>JAXCGZ010003958.1:67500-114637 GCA_037179515.1 Halocaridina rubra
ACCGAGTAGTCAAGCTTGGGCCTTCTTGCACTTGTACCCATTCTCATTACCTTACATTTTGAAGTATTGAATTTCATTAGCCACTTTTCTGACCACTCATGCAGATTATTTAGATCCTCCTGAAGTTCTCTACCATTGTTCTCGTTTTTTGCTTTCTTCACAATCTTTGCATCATCTGCAAACATATTCATGAATGAATTTACAGACTCTGGTAGGTCATTTACATATACAAGGAACAAAAGTGGCCCTAAAACTGAACCCTGTGGAACTCCACTACTAACTCTTCTCCATTCAGACACTGAGTGTCTTACTCTAACCCTCTGTTCCCTTCCTTCTAAGTAAGTTTTTATCCATTCTAAAACATTTCCACCTATTCTAGCCATTGATTGCAGCTTCCTAATAAGTCTCCCATGTGGAACAGTGTCAAACGCTTTCTGGAAGTCTAGGAATATGCAATCTGCCCAGCCCTCTCTTTCCTGTAAGATTTGGCTTACCTCATCATAAAATTCTAATAAGTTTGTTACTGTTGATCTACCTTCTCTGAAGCCATGTTGCCTCACTGACAAAAAGTTGAAGGATTCCAAGTGAAGAGAGATATGTTTCCTTAGTAGTTTCTCCATAACTTTGCAAACTATGCTGGTCAAGGAAACTGGTCTATAGTTCAGAGCCTTATCCCTCCTTCCCTTTTTGAAGATAGGTATCACATTTGCTTGTTTCCAGCATCTTGGAATCTCCCCCGACTCTAGTGACTCCTTAAATATGATACTTAGTGCCACTGATATTGTGTTTGCGCATTTTTTAAGCACATGAGAGGATATGTCATCAGGACCTGTAGCTTTATGAACATCTAAATCCATCAGCGCTTTGCATACCTCTGTGGCTGTAAGGTTGATGTTCTCTAATACCGGCCCTTGAGCTTCTATCACTGCAATCTGAGGGGGTGGGGTATTTTCTACTGTAAATACTGACTGAAACTCCTTGTTCAATTCTTTGCAGATCTCTTCATCCGTCTCAGTGATGCTTCCATCCGCTCTCTTTAGCCTGTGTGTGTGTGTGTGTGTGTGTGTGTGTGTGTGTGTGTGTGTGTATACATAAATTTTTTTTTTACCTAATTGTGCTTTAGGGGAAGACCCCAATGCTCGTACCTTCCCGTTTCTTGGTCGGTTCCATTTTTTGTACTCAGTGATACTTGTCATACTTGTCCTTAAAACTATAAATTGAGTTAGCATTAACTACCTCCTCTCTTAGCGAATTCCAATCATCAACTAGTCTTATATTAAAAAAAATAAAAAGTATTTCTTTACATCCTGAAAAGAAGTTTTCTTACGAAACTTCAAGCAAAGATCTCTAGCTTTAGAGCCAACCATATCAAAATATCGATCCGTTTCCACTCTATCATAACTGTTTAAAAACTCACCATATTCCTCCTCAATTTTCTAGCTTTGAGTGACGGTTACTCCAATTCCCTTACGCTATCCTCAGAGAGACAGCGTATTTCGTGCAATAATTTTGTGGCATGTCTTTGAACTTTTTTCTAGCTTAATTATGTGTTTTTCAATTGTGGATTCAAAAAGGGGGCTTCATATTTCAGCTTTGGTCTCATATTGGTTACATAAATATTTCCGAACATTTACTTTCTCCATGTGCCTAAAGGCTACCCTTGCATCTGCTATTAAAGCATATGCTGCACTTACTTTGCCATTTATATGCATTCCTGTAGGCAAATCTGCCAGCATGTTTACTCCTGGATCTCTCTCATTCTCTATCTCTTAAAGTTCTTCTCCTGCTAGTGAGAATCCAAGCTTGGGCCTTCTTGTACTTGTACCCATTCTCATTACCTTTCATTTATTAGTATTGATATTCATTAGCCACTTTTCTGACCATTCATGCAGACTGTTTAGGTTTTCCTGAATTTCTCTACCATTGATCTCGTCTCTTATTTTCTTCATAATGTTTGCATCATCTGCAAACATATTTAAGCATAAAATTGCATGCTTTGGTAGGTCATTTACTTATACAAGGAATAAGAGCTGCCCTAAAACTGAACCTTGTGGAACCCCACTACTAACCCTTCTAGATTTAAACACTGAGTGCCTTACTCTAACTCTCTGTTCAATTCTTTCTAAGTAAGTTTTTATCCATTCCAAGACATTTCCATCTATTCTCGCCATTACTTGTAGCTTCTTAATAAGTTTCCCATGAGGGACCATAGTAAATGCCTTCTGGAAGTCTAGGAATATGCAATCCGCCCAGGCCTATCTTTCTTGAAATATCCGGTTTACCTCATCATAAAATTCTAATAAGTTTGCTATTGTTGATCTGCCTTCTCTGAAGCCATGTTGTCTCACTGACAAAAAGTTGAAAGTTTCCAAGTTAAGAGAGAAGTGTTTCTTAGTAGTTTTTCCATGACTTTGCAAACTATGCTGGTCAAATAAATAGGGCTATAGTTCAAGCTGTATCCTTCTTCCCTTTTTGAAGATGGGTACCATGCTTGCTTGTTTTCAGCTTCTTGGAATCTCCCCAGATTCCAGCGACCTTTCAAATATGATGCATAGTGCTTCCGATATGTAGCACATTTCTTAAGTATATAATGGGATATATTATCAGGACCTGTAGCTTTATGGGCATCTACCCTCATCAGTGCTTCGCATACCTCTGTGGCTGAAAATATGACGTTCTCTAGTGCTGACCCATGAGGTTCTATTTCTGCAATCTGAGGGGGTGGGATTTTTTTTTGCTGTAAATGTTGACTAAATCTCCTTGTTCAATTCTTTGCAGATCTCTTCATCCATCTTAGTACTGCTTCCATCTGCTCTCTCTAACTTTAAAACCTGTTCTTTGACCTTTAGTTTTCCTCTGATAAAGCTGTGGAAAAGTTTGGAATTATCTTTAGCCTTCCTGGTGATATCCATCATATAATTTCTCTCTGCCTCTCTTCTTTCACTTCGGTAATCATTTCTTGATATTTTATATGTTTACCAGGTATTTTTGTTTTTTCTCCTCCTTTACCTTTTCCAGCATTTTTCTCTCCACCCCTTTGCTCTCTTACACTCATTATTGATCCATTTCTCTCTGGCATGAATAACTCCTATTTTGGTGGAAGGTATGCAACAATCTACTATCTTCCCATATTTCTCACAAAAGATCTCGTACATTTCTTGTACACAATTTTAGTCAAATAATGTCCTCCTGTCAATAACTGCAAAATAGATAATATTGTTGTAATTTTCTTTCAGATAGATTTTCCTTGTGTCCTTCTCAGTGCCCCTACTCTCACGTAGAACAAATTCTATGATATACTTCATGAACAACACGCAGTGTTCACTAATGTATTCCTTACCTGCAAGAATGATAATAATCTTGTAGATATCTTTTATGATGCCGAGTGTAGGCCACTTTATATATGAATGTTATTATTATAACACATATCCCATTTTCGTCACAGATGTCTTGGGATTAATAGGAGGTATATAAAACACTCCTTCCTCCACAGGGTTTATTGCATAGAAGGGAGATTAATAATATGTTACATAAAAGCTTACGACTAATGGTGTTACAAGAACAAATGAGAATCTACTTAGAGGGATCAAAACCATAAGTATTCATACAGAATCAAATATAAAGGAATTGCATCCTATATAGGTTTCTTTCAAGTCATGCCCTTTGTACTTAAGAATGTTATTCATTTGCTAGTAGGAAGCGGTAATTTTAAATGGAGAATATCTTACAAAATACATAACTGCTTGAATACATAATAGTCTCCTTTCCCCTAGAATGAATTGGTCCCTTTATTTAAACAGTAAAGTTACATGAGATACAAAATTACACTTAAGATACATATTGAAATAAGTAACTATATTACTACATATTTCCTTAAAAGTCTAAGATTTCTGGAGGCTTTCCTCTGTTCCTCCGATCAGGTAATACATACTCAACTCTTTCTGATCTCTCTGGATCTTTACCACTTGCCATCATCCAATTCTACTTCATAATTCAGATTTCATAACTTCTTTTTAACTTTTCCTTTAAACCATTTCTCCTTATTGTTATGCATTCTGACTACTACGCTTTCATTTTCACTGAAATGTTTAATCTTTCCAATTCCTTTCAACTTTTCATATATTTCATTTTCTTTTTTACCTTTTGAGTCAGGTAGAAGTAGATCTAACTTACATCTGAATATCCTTCCCATCAATAAAAATGAATGGCAAACACTTGTTGCTGTATGAGGTGTTGTCCTACATGTGAGCAAAACCTTATTAAGAGAATTATGAACGTTCATGGCGTTAGCATTACACGTTTTCATTGCACTTTTAAAGGTTTGTACCATTCTATCTGCTTCACCATTTGTTGCTGGGTGATAGGGTGCAGATAATGTATGTCTAAAGAAATTCTCAAACTCTTCTGACCAGAACTGAGGACCATTATCTGTAACTACTGTCTCTGGAATACCATGACTAGAAAATAGTGTCATGAGGACTTTAATTGTATATAGAGAAGTTGTTGTCTGCATTGGAATGATGTCAGGCCATTTGCTATAAGCATCAACTACTACTAAATAAGAATTTACCAGAAAGGGTTCTGCATAATCAATATGCAGTCTCTGATATGGATATCTTGCACATTCCCATGGTTGTAAACTTATTGACTTTGGGTTGTTTTGCTGTAATGCACAATCCTGACAATCCTTTATATAATCCTCTATATCTTTATCTACATTTGGCCACCATATGAAACTTCTGGCTATAGATTCTGACTTTACAGTTCCTTGATGACCTTCATGTATTTCTTCCAAAACCTTTCTACTGAGTGGTATAGGGTTTACTACTCTAGCTCCTCTCAAATTACAGACTTGTTTTATACTTAATTCTTCTTTAACTGCTTTATAAGCATGACACTCTTCGCCTTCTAAGAACTTATCATTTCCAGTCATCAAATATTCCTTCATTTTACATAGGACCTTATCTTTTGCTGTGCTTTGTCCAATGTTTTTTTTTTTTTGCTTTCAAGGGTAAATTCTGATTTTTAATCAATAGTATGGACTTTTCATGCCCTTCTGGTGCTTTCTCTACTGGTAATCGTGACAATGCAGCTGCATTTCCCAGGTCTATACTCTAATGAGTAATTATAAGCCGCTAATATTATTGCCCATCTCTGAAGTCTAGCTGCAACTTACGTTGGTAGTCCTGCTTTTGGACCTAAAATAGCAAATAGCTGCTTATGGTCAGTGATAAAAGCAAACATTTTCTTTCCATACAAATACATGTGAAATTTCTTAACTCCATAGATCAACGATAAGCCTTCCTTCTCTATTTGAAAATAATTTTGCTCAGCTTTATTCAACAATCTTGAAGCAAATGCAATAGGTGTTTCTGTGCCATCTGGCATTTCATGTGCTATGACACAACCTATTCCAACTTGTGAGGCATCACATACTAATTTTAAAGGAAGATTTTCTTTAAAGTGTACTAAAAACTTATCAGAACAAATCTCCTTTTTTATTTTTTCAAAAGCATTCTGACACTCCTGTGACCATTTCCACTTTACCTCATTCTTTAATAGCTGGTATAAGGGATGAGCTATTGTTGTTAACTCTTTAATAAATTTTGCATAAAATGTTATTAATCCAAGAAATGATTGCAACTCTTTAACATTTGCTGGTACTTTAGCTTCCCATACTGCTTTTATCTTATCTTTTGTTTTGTGAATGCCATTTTCATCAGTCACAAATCCCAATTTCTTTACTGATGATACATTGAATAGACATTTATTCTCGTTTATCTTCATACCATTTTCCTTTATGCTGTTGTTCATCTCCCCCAACAACTATGTCATCTACAAAGCAGAAAACGCCATCTAATTCTGTGAATAGCTTCTCCATAGTCTCTTGCCATAAGGCAGGACTGCTTGCTACTCCATAGGGTAGTCTTTTCGGTTGATATAACCCTAAATAAGTATTTAGGGTACATATTCCTTGTGACTTTTTGTCAATTGTTAACTGCTGAAAAGCATTTTTCAAGTCTATTTTTGAGAATACCTTACAACCTCCCATAGTAGCAAACATAATACTAGGGTTAGGTAGAGGATGTTGAGCAACTTTTAATTTTGGGTTCACTGTGACTTTATAATCTCCATATAGTCTTACTCCTCCATCAGGTTTTGCTACGGGTACTAAGGGTGTAGCCCACTGACTATATTTTACCTTTAGCCAATTTCCTTCTTCCTCTAGTTTCAATATTTCTTTTTCGACTTGAGTTTTCAGTGCGAAAGATATTTGTCTGGGTGGTAGAAATTTTGGCATTGCATATTCTTTTAATTCAAAGTTTGCAGTCACATTGTTTATAGTACCTAAACCTGGCTTAAAAATTGTTTCATACTCTTCCAACATATCTTGTGTACTTATACTATTTACCTCTAGATTTGCTTTCTTTATCAATTCTGGAAAGTTTAGCTTAAGGCCTTTTATCCAGTTTAAACCTAACAATCCCTTTCTATTTCCTGTCACTATTACAAATGGTAACTCCACAATATGTTTCTCATATTTTACCATAACTTCAGCTTTTCCTATTGTTTCAATATTTCGATTATTGTAATCTGTGATTAATGAACTTGTGTCCTCCTTCATTTTCAGATAAGATATACTCTTGGCTACTCCCTCTGAAATCACAGTTATATCTGCAGCTGTATCTAACTGCATTTCTATATCTTTTCCATTTACTTGTACTTCACACATTATTCTCTTAATTGTGTAAGTGGCATTTGGTTAGAGAGCGAAGTTTTCTTGCTCTAAGTTTTCTTGTTCTCTTTCCTTTGTACAATGTATGGTTTTCTTTTCAGCTTGTTTTGTTTGTTTCTTAAGATATTTCCTGGAAAAATGTCCATAATATCCGCACAACTGGCACACATTGTTATAACCAGGACACTTATATCTATCATTCGGATGATGATTATTATTACCACACCTGTAACATTCTTTATATTTGTTACTATTAAGCGTCTGTGCTTTATTCCCATGCCAGTAATTGGAAGTATTGTTCTTATATATTTTTTTCCAAAGTTTCCTGTTTTTTTTTGTGATTTATGGTTACTTGAGCCTGATTTATTTGGTTGTTTATACTGCATTACTTTATTTACACCTCCATACTGAGGTTTTTTATAATTTTCCTCAATCCTTTTATTTTGAACTCCAGACTGTTCATAAGCTCTTGCAATTTCCAACAACTTTTATAGATTCAAGTCTTTAGCTTGTAATAGGTTTTCTCTAAGCTCACTGGATTTGCATTCACAAATTACTAAATCGACTATTAAGTCTACCTCAGAGTTATGGGTATCATATATGCAAAACTGACTTTGCTTCTTTAATCTTGTGACAAAATTATCTATGCTCTCATTTTCTCGAGGCTCAAGTGCCATGAATAGGCTACGTTCGTACCAGATGTTTTCACTGGGGTTGAAATAGCTCCCTAATGCTTCTACGGCTTTATTATATGTATTATCCTCAGGGGTTAGTGTTTTAAATATATCCTGAACCTCTGGGCCTGCTATGTGCAGTAGGATGCTGACCCTCTGCTTGTCAGTTTTCGTGGCCAAGTAATCCAAATAGATCTTGAATGAATCAATATATTTCCTCCACCTATGTGCCACTGTTCTAGGGTCACATTCAATAGAAAAATGAGGTGGTGCTGGTAATTGAGAGGTCATGCTTGTTCCTTTATTTACTATAGGCTAGGCCTAATTGCTTTCCTTTAACTATCTTTATTTTATTATATAATTATCTTTATCTTAATCCAGGCACGTAACTTTACTCAGGTACTGTATAACCTTCACTACATAATATACATGCATATAACTAAAAATGACTTAGTTTATACACATTCATAAATGAATTATATAGACGAATGTCTTCTTTCCATCTGCGCTGAAGGTTTTTGCTGGCTGATGTACGAATCTTCCTGGCTGCCTGAGGTGCGATGTCCTCTTGAGCGGAAGATATCTGGCAGGAACTGGTTATCGGTTGTCGTTCATCTCATTGTCCAATAATGTATGTCTTACCTGCAAGAATGATAATAATCTTGTAGATAGCTTTTATGAAAAAGCGCATAGCTAAGCTTGAAAAAGTTCAAAGACATGCAACGAAACTGGTGCCAGAAATACGTAATCTCAGTTAAGATAAGAGGCTGAGGGAATTAGACTTACCATCACTCGAAGCTAAAAGATTGAGGGGGGATATGGTGACAGTCTTTAAATTCCTTCATGGTTATGATAGAGTGGATAGGGATCGATATTTTTATATGACAGGCTCTAGAACTAGAAGTCATAGTTTGAAGCTTCGTAAGAAAACTTCTTTGCAGGATGTAAGGAAATACTTTTTCAGTGTAAGAGTAGTGGATACTTGGAATTCGCTAAGCGAGGAGGTAGTTAATGCTATCTCAATCAATAGTTTTAAGAACAGGTATGATAAGTATCACTAAGTAAACAATGGAACCGATCAGGAGACGGGAAGATACGAGCTTTGGGCTCTTTCCCTTAAACACAATTAGGTAATCACAATTAGGCAATCACACACACACAGCATAGTTTGCAAAGTTATGGAGAAACTACTAAGGAAACATATCTCTCTTCACTTGGAATCCTTCAACGTTATGTCAGTGAGGCAACATGGCTTCAGAGAAGGTAGATCAACAGTAACAAACTTATTAGAATTTTATGATGAGGTAAGCCGAATCTTAAAGGAAAGAGAGGGCTGGGTAGATTGCATATTCCTAGACTTCCAAAAAGCATTTGACACTGTTCCACATGGGAGGCTTATTAGGAAGCTGCAAGCAATTGCTAGAATAAGTGGAAATGTCTTGGAATGGATAAAAACTAACTTAGAAGGAAGGGAACAGAGGGTTAGAGTAAGACACTCAGTGTCTGAATGGAGAAGAGTTAGTAGTGGAGCTCCACAGGGTTCAGTTTTAGGGCCACTTTTGTTCCTTGTATATGTAAATGACCTACCAGAGTCTGTAAATTCATTCATGGATATGTTTGCAGATGATGCAAAGATTGTGAAGGAAGTAGGAAACGAGAACAATGGTAGAGAACTTCAGGAAGATCTAAATAGTCTGCATGAGTGGTCAGAACAGTGGCTAATGAAATTCAGTACTTCAAAATGTAAAGTAATGAGAATGGGTACAAGTGCAAGAAGGCCCAAGCTTGACTACTTGGTGGCTGGAGTACAACTTCAAGAGACAGAAAATGAGAGAGTTCTAGGAGTAAACATATTGGCAGATTTGTCTCCAGAAATACATATAAATGACATAATAAGAGCAGCATATGCATTCTTATCAAATGTAAGGGTAGCCTTCAGGCACATGGACAAGGAAATTTTCAGAAATATTTATGTAACCTATGTGAGGCCAAAACTCGAATATGCAGCCCCCTTTTGGAATCCACACTTGAAAAAGCACATAGCTATGCTTGAAAAAGTTCAAAGACATGCAACGAAACTGGTGCCAGAAATGCGCAATCTCAGTTATGATGAGAGGTTGAGGGAATTAGACTTACCATCACTCGAGGCTAGAAGAGTGAGGGGGATATGGTAACAGTCTTTAAATTCCTTCATGGTTATGATAGAGTGGATAGGGATCGATATTTTGATATGGCTGGCTCTAGAACTGGAGGTCATAGTTTGAAGCTTCGTAAGAAAACTTCTTTGCAGGATGTAAGGAAATACTTTTTCAGTGTAAGAGTAGTTGATAATTGGAATTCGCTAAGCGAGGAGGTAGTTAATGCTATCTCAATCCATAGTTTTAAGGACAGGTATGATAAGTATCACTAAGTAAACAATGGAACCGATCAGGAGACGGGAAGATACGAGCTTTGGGCTCTTTCCCGTAAACACAATTAGGTAATCACAATTAGGTAATCACACTATGATTACGGAAAGTAGTCGTTCCTCTTAACATTTATCCTTTTCTCCCTCTCTGTCTCTCATGGGTTTTTTTTCTGAATTTTTCCTTTTTTGCCCTCGTGCAAATCAACTTAAGTCTTATCTTGTAATGTTTCTGTTTACTAATGCTCATTATATTCCTTCCTATGTCCGGTGGTAAATACCTCTCCTTGCACCAGTTATATATATATATATATATATATATATATATATATATATATATATATATATATATATATATATATATATATATATATATATATATATATATATATATATATATATATATATATATATATATATATATATATATATATATATATATATATATATATATATATATATATATATATATATATATATATATAAATATATATATATATATATATATATATATATATATATATATATATATATATATATATATAATATATATATATATATATATATATGTATATGTATATGTATATGTATATGTATATGTATATATATGTATATATATATATATATATATATATATATATATATATATATATATATATATATATATATATATATATATATATATATATATATATATATATATATATATATATATATATATATATATATCAGTTTCGTTCTCCTTCCTGCAAACACGTAAAGTACTAAATAACACTTAAATACTTTTATTTATTTTTACATTTCTGTTTCTCCTCTTTCTTCATATACTTCGTTTACATATTCTATTGATTGCATTCTCTCCCTCTCTGTTTATGAGGTAAATGTGATCTGCAAACTTAACTTCCAATTACCTGAAATTTAGGATTTTTTCTTGCATTTTTTTTCCTTTTCTGTTTTGCATATTTGTAAATTTTATCCTTGTTTAGTTCTTTCTTTATTGAGTAATTGGTAGATTATTTGGTGTTTATGTTTCATGAACTGTAGATTTCTTTTCTTGTCATTCCCTCTCTATCTTGTCCTCTATTTTCTGTTCCATCCTCTTATATTTTTATTATCTCTATCTGTCGTTATCCTTTTAGCCTTCTTGATTCTTGTAAAAGATCCTTTGGTCTCTCTCTCTCTCTCTCTCTCTCTCTCTCTCTCTCTCTCTCTCTCTCTCTCTCTCTCTCTCTCTCTCTCTCTCTCTCTCTCTCTCTCTCTCTCTCTCTCTCTCTCTCTCTCTCTCTACCGTATACCTGCCTCATCTGCTGCTGCCGCTGCTTGTGATACTGCTTCTGGATCCACGTCTCAGCCTCCGCCGGACACTTCGCAGTGGAAGTGTGTTCGGTGCAACATGCCTGGGGTCAACGTCTGGCATGGCTGTGCTAGACGGTCTCATGCCACACCACCAGAGCGCGCTCCACTGCCCTCGCCACCGCCCATCGCCGCAACTTCCTCTCTACGTCCTCCTGACTCTGCTGACATCATTGCTCTCCGTAAGGCTGTTGCTACCCTGGAGTCCCGCTGTACAGCTCTCACAGCTCGCCTTGATACCATAGGTGCCTGCATTGACAGTATGGTCACCCAGCAAGATACAATGAAAAGGACTCTCGCAAGTTTGGTCGAGTCTCATCATGCTGTTGTTGACACCATCACGACTCTCACTGACAAGTTTAATAAGGTCGCCTCCCACCTTGAGAAGTTGACTGATGTGCAGCCCAGGTCTTCTTCATCCCGTGCTCTGTCTGACAGTGCCCCGCCCACTTCTGCCTTCCGCAAAAATAAGAATAAGATTCGCTAGTCGCATACAATTTCATGCCATCTCTTGGAATGCCTTTGGAATTAGACACTCTCCTAAACTCACTGCACTTAGAGCCTATGTTTATCGTCATCATCCGCAGGTTATTTTCATACAAGAGGCTTTTCCTGGTGGTGCTCCACCAGGGGAGGAGGCTCCTATGCTCACAGGGTATGTTTCATATGTGCATTATACCAGAAGAGGCCTCATTACCTACATTCATTCCTCCATACCTCACACGCTCCTTGGTTCTTCTGCACAAGTTGATATGACCTTTCAGCTCTTTGAAATCACTGTCGGGAATGGTACTCTTCGATTGTGCAATGTCTACTCTGCCCCAGGTGTGATTAATCTACCAGCCCTTCCAATACCTACAGACAGTGGAATGATCTATATGGGGGATTTTAACGCCAGACACCCCGCCCTTGGTGACTCATCTCCCACTCCCAATCGCGGTGGCAAGCCTCTGCTCGACTACATCCGCCGCTACCGCCTCACCCGCTGGGATACTGGTGGTGCCACACACGCTCGTGGGGGTACTGTAGATCACATTCTCACAGCTGGCCTTGTGGTACCTAATGTCTCCTGCTCTTCTATCCCTTCTCTCTTTTCTGACCATGTTGCCCTTAGCCTGAAATACTCCATACTTCAGACTCCAGCTACCCTCTCCCATCACCGCACCCGCATCTCTATCCCTCCCAAATACTGCCCCACTTATATTTCCTTTATCTCTCACCTCCTTCCCACTTTTGATCTCCTTTCTCCAGACAGCTTATACAACTCACTGGTGGATTCTACACATGACTTCTACACGCATTATGTTCTCAGACCACACGTTCCACGTCGCCCTGAGGCCCATTCCTGGACTTTGGATCAGCGTATTGCCCAGGCGGAAAGGACAGCTGTGGATGCTGGACTCTCCTTTCAAAGACAGCCCACCCCTGACCACCTGCACCAATATCAGTTGGCGAGGGATGATCTGGTTGCCCTGCAGAAGTGTGTGCACACGGAGTATTGGCAGAAATTTACGGATAGTATTAACCATCAGACTAGCGCTGGGACTATGTGGCATCTTATAAGGAAGGCTGTCAAGAAGAAACCCACCTGTGCTCTACACCACAGTCCACTTGAGTACGCTCAGGACCTCATTACTACCTGGTCAGCACAGTCACAAACTTGCAACCTTCCCGGGAACGTTCAAGAGGCACTCTCCACCCACCGCAGTGTTCGTAACCTCCGCCTAATGGGTGCATTACTACAGACGGATGAAGAGGATGACATCCTATTCACAGAGGATGAACTACAACGTGCTCTTGCTAGGATTAAGGCTACTGCCCCTGGGGAGGATGGTCTTACATATCAAGTTCTCCGTCTTCTTCAGAAAGTTCCTGGTAACCCCCTACTGCAGCTCTTCAATCTTTGCTTTTGCTTGGGCATGTGCCCTCTGCCTGGACCAGAAGCACTATTATTCCTCTACCAAAACCTGGAACCGACAAATTTAGGCCTATCTCCCTCACCTCCTGCTTCAGCAAAGTGTTTGAACGCATCCTTCTTGCCCGGCTCATGCACCGTCTACAGGATAAACTCTCCCCCAGTCTTTATGGTTTCCTCCCACAACGGAGCACACATCACTGCCTCGCTGAACTCTACACCCGTCTTTCTCCCACCAGTGTGGTCGCCTTCCTGGACCTCAAATCTGCCTTCGATATAGCCAACAAGGAAATTATTCTTGACCAGCTGGTGGACTTTGGAGTTCGGGGGAACATACTGAAATGGATACGGGGATATCTCTGCAACAGATCATCAAGTGTCCTTTTTAAAGGGTTGTATAGCTCCTATGAACGGTTTGAACTGGGTACTCCTCAGGGGGGTGTGCTAAGTCCTTTTCTATTCAATATCCTTATGCATCGTCTACTCTCCCTCCTTCCTGTCATCCCCGGTACTACAGTTACCTGCTATGCGGACGACATATGCATCCACACGACCTCAACTCACGACCTTCAGCACATGCTCCATGATTTTTACGTGTCTGCTACCTCCTGTGGCCTTATTATCTCCCCAGAAAAAAGCAGGATTTTTACTTCACGCAACTGCAGAGCACTGCCCGCATTCGCCATGGGTGGTAATGTCATCCCTCACTGCACACAGTACACGTATTTAGGTGCACCAGTCCGGATCACCCCAGCTATACCTGCACGTCAACGAATTCATCCCTTTGTGAAGAGCCTTCTTGACCGTCTGGAGCCCCGCTTTGCACCTGTCAAGTGGCTTGCCAATAATGCTGCAGGAGTCTCCATCCCAGTGGCGAGGACCCTCTACATCCTACTACTTTGGTCAGTGGTTGACTATCTGTCTCCTGCCTTGTGTCAACTTCCTAGACCAGCTCTCGAGCCACTTGAAAAGTTCCAGAATCGAGTCATGAGATTTATCTTGGGATGTTCTCTCTCTACCCGTATTGTGAGTATGCAGTTGGAGCTCAACTTGCCCCCTCTTGTGGAGAGGATTTATGCCAATGTGTCCTATTTTACTGCTAAGTGTCTTCACTACCCCTTTCTTGCTCCGTACTTCTCTGCTGTCATGAGGACGTCCCTGGATCCAGACGCACCCAGGCTCCCACTTCGAGCAGGAGGTCATAACCTTATCAGGGTGGTGAGTGACATTCTCCGTGGCCTTGACATTGACCTGCCAGTGCAGGCGGCTGTCCCAGATTTACCACCCTGGCGTGTCCCCCTCCCTGCTGTCACATACACACCGACCTCGAAGGATGTCTATCCCCCCTTGCAGAGACAGTTAGCTCTGGAGACTATCGCTGATGTATCCATGTCTGTCCCTGCAGCACACCACGTCTATGTTGATGGTTCTGTGCAAGCAGATGGGAGGGCGGCATGTGCTGTGTTTTCCCCCACCATGGAGCCGCCTGTGCTGGCTGATTCATGGATTGGCCGTAGACTACCCACCTCGTCGAGCTCCACCTACTGTGAACTGAATGCCATCTTGGATGCCTGACTCTCCTTGTTCGACGACGAGTGAATGGGGTAATAATTTGTGACTCCCAATCGGCCCTACAAGCCCTATCCTCGCCAAGACCTATCTGTGGCCGTGCTGTGGGAGATATACTATGTCGCCTCGCGGCCGCTCGGGATGCTTCTCTTGTTGTGTCGTTTATATGGACTCCATCCCACATTGGGCTGACTGGCAACGACACAGCAGATCGTCTTGCCAAGGCATCCTGTATGCTGGATGGGCATGCTGTGGACGCTGAGCCCTCCCTTCGATGCCTACGTAACATCATCTACTCAGCTAGGTTTGCCATGACGGTCCAGCGCAGGGACACGGAGAGGGCCAACAGTGTGTCCATACAGCACCATGATCACTTTCTTCACAGTCGCTACAAGTATCACAGACGCGGGTTAATGGTGCGGAAAAACAATGTAGTTAGTGCTCGGCTCAGAATGGGGTATCGCCCTTTATGGCAGGTCTCCCAGACTCTAGATATGCCACAGTACACCTCCTGTAAATTATGCGACCTTCCTAATGCTAACACTCTTGACCACTATTGTCTTCAGTGCCCCACAGTGAGAGATGTTTTACCACGAGGTCAGAACTTAATACAGATCTGCTCATTTTTACTCAATGATGACAACCTTGATGTTATTCTTGCTCGTTATCCTCACTTTGGTGGCCATTAATTATATTGAATTATACATATATTTTCTGTATGTTGTTGTACAATTCTGTTTGTGCATTCTGCGTTTCTCTTAGCTTTACTTTTGCATATAATGTACTCTGTGCTGCCATACTGTGAGTTGTGTGTTAGTATGCAGCAATGTTTTATCAATGTGTACACCTCCCTGTAAACTATGTTCAATTCTTGGTTTTGTATCCATTTGAAGAATTATTTGTATGAACTCATGTAATGTCTGACGCCTTGGCGCAATAAATTAATAAAATAAAATAATAATCTCTCTCTCTCTCTCTCTCTCTCTCTCTCTCTCTCTCTCTCTCTCTCTCTCTCTCTCTCTCTCTCTCTCTCTCTCTCTCTCTCTCTCTCTCTCTCTCTCTCTCTCTGCAAATCTTAATCTATATTAGCTGCCATTTAGATGCAAAACGATGAAATAGTTTTGAATACTTAGTTTCTCTCTCTCTCTCTCTCTCTCTCTCTCTCTATATATATATATATATATATATATATATATATATATATATATATATATATATATATATATATATATATATATATATATATATATATATATATATATATAGATATATATATATATATATATATATATATATATATATATATATATATATATATACTATATATATATATATATATATATATATATATATATATATATATATATATATATATATATATATATATATATGCGTGTGTGTGTGTGTGTGTGCAAATCTTGCTATATATTGACTGCCATTTAGATGCAAAACGATGAAATAGTTTTGAATACTTAGTTTCTCTCTCTCTCTCTCTCTCTCTCTCTATATATATATATATATATATATATATATATATATATATATATATATATATATATATATAGATATATATATATATATATATATATATATATATATATATATATATATATATATATATGCGTGTGTGTGTGTGTGCAAATCTTGCTATATATTGACTGTCATTTAGATGCAAAATGATGAATTAGCTTTGAATACTTAATTTTTATTAGAATATATTTGCTTGTATATTGTCATTTATAACTGTAGTTTTGTATTTGCCATGTAAGCAAGATCATACGTCGATACAAATATAATATGTATAGCTTTTCCTCAGAAAGAATTCTACATTAACCTTTTATAAGTGTGCCTGGACTTGATTATACGTAGTTCCTATAAGTAGCCATTAGATATAAGTCTAGAAAATACGTCTAAAATACAATAATGATATATAAACTTTTGACATACTTTCGTAGTCTCGAGGTCGTCAATCGTCATAGTTCTTTAACTCGAACTGTAACCCAAGAGAAAAAAAAATCTTTAAAAGTCATAAAAGTTATGAGCTGGAAAGTTTTTTTAGTACGATATAGTTATAAAGGTTAAGTTTCTTTTTCTTATTAAATACTTAAAGAGTGTGTTATTTCTCAAAATGTTAAGACTCGGTCAAGATATGAAGAATAATATCTTTTTATTAGAGTTGTGCGAGAAGTTTTTTTTACGTTTTATGTGTCACTATTAATCAAGATTCGGTGGTTGGCACAAAAGGATTGAAGCTGAAGAATTAAGGCTGGATGCCCCTCCTATCGCCCCTGCCGTGGGTTCGAACGCAGGTCCGTCACCTCTCAAGTCGAGCATTTTACCGTTACACTACAACAGTCTCCCGAGTTGTTAGAGAGTAATTTTCCTTAATAATTTATTGCAATAAATCTCTGTCAAGCAGGAGAGAGAGAGCGAGAGAGAGAGAGAGAGAGAGAGAGAGAGAGAGAGAGAGAGAGAGAGAGAGAGAGAGAGAGAGAGAGACTTAAGGTAACAAGGCAGATTACTGGAAATAAAATTATTTTGGAAACAAAACAGGTGTACTAAGAAACATTGATTTTGGAAAAGTAAGTGTGTTTTCCAAACAGAGGTTTACATTTGAAATTAATTTTCTTGGTTGCAGAAAAGTTTTATAATATAAAACCTGCACATCTACCAAGCTCCATCCACTTGTACTTTGAGTTACTGTACAGTATGTTCACCAACCATGCTCTGCTTCTCTCTGCTTTGATTATCACATCATTCCTACACGTGATTTTTGCGCAGAATACAATAGGTATGTAAATTCCCTTATTTTTTTTAATATTTTATATGAGGCATAGAAAGATATTTCTTATAGGTTTTAATTATTTCTCATGAGATCAGACTTTAAAACTGAAAATATGCTAAATTTTTCTCATCATTAGTGAGCGTCCTTGACTCATCCTTGAGCCAAGGCGCAGCATGGCTTCAAGAGGCTGTGTCTCAAGCCCAAAGGAAATCTGGTCTGACGCTATCGCAGAATGTAGTGTCTGTGTCCTTGGATGATGAAGAAGCTGGAGAAAATCAGTGTTGGTAACATTAACTTTTGATTGTTAATGAAATCGTATAATAAATTAAAATTTTTATTTGTGTATAGAGTGATGAAAAAACCTCGTGAATTTTAGTTATTAGATAATAAAATACAATGAAAAGCATGACATTTAAGGAGTTGTACAAAATTTACTATTTCATTCTGTTCTCGATCTCAGTTTGTTCGGCCTTGTACAGTGGAGCATCTGTCGTTGTGGATCTAACAGCTGGGGGATGGATATACGGCCATGAAAACGCAGCTGCTCATGGAGTACCCTATGTCAGAGTCCAGATCTCCAACTACCAGTGGATGGATGCCATTGATGAACTCTTACAAAGTCGCAATGCTACTGATGCAGCTCTCATATTTGGATCAGAATCTCGTAAGTTGCTGGAATACTTTCTCCTCGTTCCCCTGTATATCGTAAAACTCGACTAAATGGTACGGAATGAAGCAACTGAGAATTCTCTCCTACGTATTTTCCATACATTTTTTTTGCTTTGACCCACCTGCTCTATGCATAAGGGGATTATGGCTCTTGCATGCCAATAGATAGGTAGGTCGTTTTGTATGTGAGCTAATTTGCGCATAGAAATTTTCACAAGAAGCTTGATTTGTAGCAGTGTCAGTACTGTACTCTGTAGTGCAAGGAGTTTCATGAACATTAATTTTTATTATAGAACTCTGTGTGATAGTATATTCATTTGTTGATTTAGCAGTTTATCGTATAACCATGATTAATGTTTATCTTCCAGAATTAGATCAAGCTTTGTATTACTTAGTGGAGGGATCTGTTGTCCGTGTGATAGTTCTTTTAGATATTGAAGTCAATTCAACTGAAACCATTAGAAAAATGCGCCCAGCCCCCTCCTACTATGTTATCATTGGCTCTACCAGTGAACTGTCTTCATTGTTCCGCAAGGTAGGTCGCTGCCCCTATCCTATCCTAGTTTTATGTATGTACGATTCTGCTGCATCCAGAAGAAATATTGTCTTATTTAAATAAAAATAACAACAATATATTGAGTTCAGAATTAATTAGCATGTTGAAATAATCTTTTGAGGTGCCAGAAATTTGTAATGAAAAAAATTATAAAGAAAGTTCTGTCTGGAAGTTTTATTTATAAAAATGTGTTAAGAATTTGAATGTTATCAGCATGGACATCAGGTTTGGGTATATAATAGAAAATAAAACATGTCATTTCTCTGTTTACTAAGTCTCTTGGATAATTGATCAATGTATCTGTATATGATTGGTGTAAGTAGAGATAAAAGGCAACATCGTGTTTTATATTTCAGGCTCTTCAGAATAAATTGGTATCTAGGGATTCCAGATGGACGCTTGTGTCAACCGATGCAAACATAAATCTATTTGAGTAAGTGCAGAATAGTTTCAGCAAATATTAGCGTGATAGTTAGACAGAGACAGACGGAGGGGGCGTAATCATTTTTTTATTATGCTTTATCTCAGTGTTATATATTGCTTTATTTTCGTGTCTGTTATTAACCAACGTATAAGTTTCTGCATTCGAAATTTAATCAGTTGATAGTCAGCAGTCTTGAAAGTGGGGAACTGTAAAGGCAAATGAAAGCCACTATGTAGTGATGTGCACTATATTTCCCTGTTAGAGGATATTTCCTCACTTTTACTTGTTTAGACTCAATTAAAATATCTTGTTGGTCTATAAGTAATCATTGGATATGAGTCTGAGTAAAATGAGATAAGAAGCGCATTAATGGAATTAAAGTAGGATGATAACATCTTGGCTTAGACATAACTTGATTGTGATAGTGTTTCTTAAATTTCAATCTAGGTTATGTTTTATATAGAGAATTTACTGCTTAGTTGTAACTATTGGCTTGAAAGTGTATGGACTGGTACTCTTGCATATATAAATGCAGTTGTTTTTAAAGTTATTTTGTTGTTATCAGTAAGTACACACTTTTAAGGTTCAGTTTAGTTTAAAGCAAGTGCTCCACTTTTTTTTTTCCAAAGGTAAGTGGGTTTTTCTGGATACCAAATTATTTGTAATGTTATTTAAAATGCCATACTGCAGTTTTCACTACAGAAGAACGAAGTCATTGCACACTCAGACCTGTATGAATATGCATGTGTATTATTTAAATATTCTTTTTTAACTTCTTTGCATCTTCATCCATTTTGATACTTTATTGTAATTACATTATTTTTCTAGAGTAGGCTTGTAATTCTTATTTTTGTTTTCCAGTCGAAGTATGTTAAGCTCTGCCCCTGGTGTTACATTGATGGTACCCACAGAGAAAGTGTGTTGCACGATACGCAACGTTATCAATGAATGTGAATGCATCACCCTTATTGTAAGTTTTAAGTCATACTGTTAAAATTTCTCTTGTATTTTATATACAGTACTAAACCTACAGGGGGTATTTATATTCATTAATTACTACCTCCTTGTGTGGTAAAATATCTCCTGGAAAAATCAAAATTTTATCACTATATTTTACTCTCCTTCCTATTTGAACTTTTCATCCCATAGCTCTCGCCCAGTTGTGACATGCAGCTAAAGTGCCATGAGAATATCCATGAGAGCACTGCATATACTTCCCGACATTTCTTAGTAGTCATTAAGGAAGAAAAAATATCCATATGCATCTATATAAGTGTCCATATACATCTGTATAAGTGCACATGAATTTAATATAACTCTACAATTGTCATTTACTTCAGATCCCTCGAGAGCTTACGATTGGTGTTATGGGAAGAATTGTGTCGGCCCTCAAGACTTCTGGTGTCAAGAACATTGCTGGTACTTGTGGACAAGCTCCAACCACTCCCTCCTCCACGAAACCATTCTACACAGCCATTCAAGCTGTGAGTGATGGGTTTATTCTTGTATTTCGCTTTACTACATTAATTTACAATATATATATATATATCTATATATATATATATATATATATATATATATATATATATATATATATATATATATATATATATATATATATATATATATATATGAATCATATTTTACCTTGAATGAGACTTGAACCTTAGAAACATAATTACTGTGCCAAGGCGCTACCAACTTTACCACAGAAAGTCTAAAAGAGAAACCAGCCTTACATCTTAACTGCTATACTAGCAATGAACGCATTCTTTCTGAATGCCTTTTTTGTTCATATCACAGCTTCTTCCAAGCTCACTCGTGGCATTATTTTCGCATTTTATTCAAATCTCAATCTAAATAGACATCAACAATAATCACATAAACACATAAACATGTGTGAAAACATATTTTACCCCGACCAGGAATTGAACCTAAGTCACATAGTTACTGTGCCAAGGCTCTACCAACTTCACCACAAAATGTCTAAAAGAGAAACCAACCCTACAGCTTAACTGCTATACTAGGAATAATTGCATTCTTTCTGAATGCCTTTATTTGTTCATATTACAGCTTCTCCCGACCTCACTCGTGGCATCGTTTTCGTATTTAATTCAAATCCCAATCTAAATAGGCATCAACAATAATCAAATAAACACATTAACATGTGTGAAAACATGAATCATATTTTACCCCAACCGGGATTTGAACCTAAGACATAATTACAGTGCCAAGGCGCCACCAACTTCACCACAAAATGTCTAAAAAAGAAACCAACTTTACAGCTTAACTGCGATGCTAGGAATGAACGCAATCTCTCTAAATGCCTTCTATGTTCATATTACAGCTTCTCTCAACCTCACTCGGGGCTTTGTTTTTGCATCTAATTCAAATCCCAGTCTAGATAAGCATCAACAATAATCAAATAAACACATTAACATATATGAAAACATGAATATATGTCTGTTGCTAATAGGACACTATATGAGGGTATTATTTTTAAAATTATTTATTGTATTTCTCTTGTTTTTAAAAATGATAGCCAGAGATTATGACATACTGTACTTTCCCAATTAAAACCACAGCTGCTAAGTGATGCACTTTCATAATGGATCCATCCATTTCATGGATACTTGCTTAGCCTGCTTAGTTGACAGGATTATCTTATGAGTATCATCACTTTGAGCTCATTTTTATTTTTAAGATATAGAAAAGAGTAATTATTAATTTCACCATAAAAAATCACGCGCAGCTTGAGAAGTAATAAGCCATTCTAGATGCCTCACAATTCTAATGATTGCTCGTCTTCATTTTCTTTTTCGGTGTTAAAATATGCCTTGGTGAAGGCAGCAGCTGGGCCACAATGAGAAATAACTGAAGACGTCAGGGCTATATCACACTTTGCACATCCTCAGCAAGAGAGGGATTGCTAGCCCTTCTTTTCCCCATCCATTTAACTTGCTCATATGACATACACGGTACACAGATGCTCAGTTCTCTTCTTCCCACCTCTTGGGATCCTCAAATTAGCCAGCTATAATAACATTAATATGACTTCATATAATCTGGTTATTTGAGCATAACAGGCTTGAAAGCCTTATATAGAAAGTCATCGCTGCAACAAATAAATTACAAGATATTGATTAGTGTAGTCAGCATGTCATTGTTTTCTGCATAATTAATGAAATACATTCTTGTCCATTACCGCCCTGACTGCAGACACTTTTTGTTCGAGGTTTGTTGCTTTTTACATATTTATAGTGAGTTGTAATATACATGTCACTGTCAGAATTCCTTAGAAAAATGTGATTACAAAAGTTGTTTGCTTGGATAATCAGAGTGTCTCATGCGAGGTTGCCATTCATCAAAGATTTTTCCTATTAGTAATTCATAGCCTTTTATTGTATCCGTAGTCTCCAGTTACTCTGTAAATTTAAGAGAATATTATGTAGGACTTCCATACTGCAGTCTTAATTGGTAATACTGTACTTAAATTTATTATTTATAGTTTTGAGGTAAATCAGTTTTAAAAATCTTTACTTTACCTTCTCAGATTGTTATCTTTAAGATCATCTGACATATATTCTCAGTATTTCCCATCTCTCATTGTAATCTTGACTTCTTTAAGATATGGAAAATGAAAACAAAAGACTTGTCGAATTTTTAGTTAGTTTTTGTATTTTTCACATTAAAGAGACTGTCTAGTGATATTAGAGTGCAGGCTTGTTATTTTATTTTATTTGTTAATATATTCTTTCATTTAGGAAATTGACAAATGGCCCAACATCGAGTGGATTGCAGATAAAATGCAGATAGCACCACAACTCGAATTCTCAATCACAGCTGTCAATAGCACTGTTACTTCAGAAGTGGGTACTTGGAACACTAAAACAAGACTGAAGCTCAACCCTAATTACAAACATTCACCTATTAGGAGGTTCTTCAAAGTGGGAGCTGTTCTGGTACAATATTTTGGTTTTGAACGGTGAAATATAGCCATCATTATGAACATAGAGGAAAGCTCTACATATGGGGATACATTGTAACATTTAAGATGTTTAGTTCCAACCCTTTATTTTCTCTGCCACCCAGTCACGCCCTTGGCTTATCAGAAAGGAAGGAGGTGAACCTGGTGAATATGAGGGATATTGCGTAGAGCTGACGAAGCGTCTCGCTGAATATATGGAATTTGACTTTGAATTCAAATTTCCTAAGGATGAACAGTACGGAGCTAGACAGGAAAATGGGTCTTGGAATGGTCTTGTTGGAGATTTAGCCAATGGTGTAAGTTAAATTAGATATGAATGAAATTATCTCTTTCAGCGTCAAGATGTTGCTGTCTTATTTACGAAAATATTGTAAAATGTATTTCTTAGGATGAAGAACTCTTTTATTTCGAAGTACTTCTTCATTAGTGACTTGCATTTCATGTATTCTGTTGACAATGATGAAGGGTTTACGATTGTAAGAAAATTCGTCAAATTCCTTTACAAAGCGAATACGTAACTGATATATATACATGGTGCTTCATATTTTAGTTGAGGATCGGAGTAAAATAATATACATTCACCATAGCATAATCTGTAAGATATTAAGAACTGTCTTTAAATTCTCAAATTATATATATATATATATATATATATATATATATATATATATATATATATATATATATATATATATATATATATATATATATATATATATATATATATATATATATATATATATATATACTTATCGTACTTCATAATGCACTCTTGTAGTTTATACTATTCTAATAATTTGACAGATTATATTTGCCATAATGCATCACATACAAAGCAAGACTAATATGTGTGTGCTGCGACATAAAATATAAATATGCTTGGTGCACCGTATAGCCATAGTCCTTGCTAACATGTGGATATATTTTGTTTAGTAATATATTTGTTTATTTCACTGGAATCTTTGTGATTATATGCCTTCATATAAGTACGTTAAGGCTTATTAAGTGGGATTCCAGAGTTCAGTTCAGAATGTTCGTATATTTTTTATATGAATTAAAAATATTCCCCCAATTTTTTTTTCTTGACATCTTTCATCCTTTTCTTCTGCAGCTAACGGATATGATTGTAGCTCCTCTGACCATGACCTCAGAAAGAGAGGAAGTAATAGACTTTGTGGCCCCCTATTTTGATCAATCTGGCATTTCCATTGGTAATTACTTGTAGCGCCTCTCTTAGTATTACGCTAATACCGTTAACATAGTGATATATTTATTCCCATTTACATGAAGTATGACAGATCTGCTCATATATAGCTATGTAATCGCTCATGGATGAATGTTGAGTTCCAGGATGTAAGAAGTTGTATAGAACTCTCACAGACTTCCCCTATCTTCACTATTGACTTATATTTGCAGTCATTCGCAAGAGCCAACGAGAGGAGAGTCTGTTCAAATTCATGACGGTTTTGAAACCTGAGGTTTGGGTTAGCATTGTAGCAGCACTGATCATCACAGGCATCATGATTTGGCTTCTTGATAAATATTCACCTTACTCTGCACAAAATAATGCTTCTCTGTACCCACCTAACTGCAGGTAGTAGATTGTGCAATATTGACTTCCATCTTATTCATATTCTGGGAGTAGTTGTATATGTTAAACTTTTAACTGGTATTAAATACTAATAGTAACATTAAAAGTTTTTTGAGGTCAAGTTCAGTACTTGGAGGCTCCGCGTAAAATATGGAATTTATTCCAGCCATGTCATTCCTTTTTTCTTTATTTATTTTGAATTTTGCAGAAAGTTCACATTAAAGGAAAGTTTCTGGTTTGCCTTGACGTCTTTCACACCTCAAGGAGGGGGAGAGGCCCCAAAGGCCCTCAGTGGACGAACACTAGTGGCAGCCTATTGGTTGTTTGTGGTGCTCATGCTTGCCACCTTTACAGCTAATCTTGCTGCTTTTTTGACTGTTGAACGAATGCAGGTGAGAAGTAATTTTCTTAAATGAGATCATCTACATTAGCAATACTGTACGTGTTTACCATACATTAGGCAGGTAAATCTTAAGCTATCATCTGTGTTGCTTGAAATCTTTAAATATAATGATAAGATGTTTGAAAGTCTTAAATTATATATTCTGTATATTATGGCATTCTGCCTTCAGTCGTATCTTAACAAACTAATTATACTTTCAAGTTACTATTTCAAGTTTATGTGAATGAAAAATAAATCCTCGTTTCAGGGTAGTATAAATAACTTAGATAAACTAGATACTGAACATATTGTCACTATCTTTTCGAAACATTTAGTTTTTGCTTACCATATATTATATAGTAATACTGTATATAATAACACGACAATGGGGGCGATCCTCAGACGCCCGTGAGCTCCCTACAAGAACTGGCGGGGCAAAGTAAAATCAACTACACGAACTTGCAGTCATCTTCTGTATCTCAATATTTCATCAATATGGCCTCAGCTGAGGAAGAGCTTTATCGGTACTTATTTTTAAGATCCTTATTAATTAACACACACAAAATCAGGGATCTTTAAAGAGTAGATTTGTGGTATTTCACATAATTGTTCCTAAATGGAAATTGCATAATATTAATCAGAATTTGTGTTTATATATTGATGGAACATAGATAAGTGATTTGTTGATTTGCATGTTGTTAAAATGCCATTTCTGAAAGAAAAAACGAAAAGACTTGTTTACAACTTCTGAACAGTATTAAGCTTTTTTGCACTGTAATCATGTTTTATATATTGCATTGCAATTTATATAAGAAAATTGAAATTCGTATGGCATTGGGTCTTATATCTACGTGGCATATCAGCAGATCACTTTCTTTGATCACTTAAGCATAAATTATATTTTTTTTCACCTATGTTTTAAAAAGACTGTTAAATGACAGATATATACTTATGTAAAAAGAGTGTGTTTAAACTTTAAAATGCAGACACTAACATCAAAAGTATATACACTATGTTGAAGCCTAATATATTACGTTCATTCCTCTTATGCATGATTTAAAATTTTAGAGTTTCAAACATTAAAACATCTTCAGAGTGTCTTATGCACAGTAATAACTTTACCTTAATTAGCATCCTCTAATGTCCCTTACTATTATTTTATATAAATTTTTAAATCTGTGTATTCCTTATATAAACATGACGTCTAAAACCTTTCTTATCATATAATAAAGTACGATACTTTTGTTTACTGTCTATGCTTAATACTGTAAACTGTATTCGTGGGTAGTTGCTCCTATGAAAATTCATGTAGATTGCTTATACCGAGGGGGTGTAAATGAAAAGACTTTGGCATTCATTTCATTTTAACATGGTGAAATACTTGAAAGTTAATTAAAGCCTTAGAGTAGTGGTGAAATGTTCGATTCGGGAGGTGACGGACCCACTTTCACGTCCTCGATGGGGTAATAGGAAAGATATCAATCCTAAATTACCTAGCTTCAATCCGTCTGTGTCCACTCCCAAATGGGAACTAATAGTGACGCATGAAGGGTAAAATTAAAGAAACTATATACATTTTTGGATCTGGAGAAAGCTTATGATTGAGTTTATAGAGAGGCAATGTGGAATGTTTCGAGTTATATGGAATTGATGGTAGACTGTTGCAAGCAGTGAAGAGTTTGTATGAGGGCAGTAGAGCTTGTGTTTAATGTGTTAGGGTAGGGAATGAAGTGAGTGAGTGGTTTTTAGTGAGTGTGGGACTCAGACAAGTATGTGTGATATCACCATGGCTGTTCAATTTGCATATTGATGGAGTCGTAAGAGAGGTGAATGAGCGAATGCGTGGTCGAGGGTTGAGAATGGTAAATGGGGATGATAATGAGTGGGAGCTGAATCAGTTGCTGTTTGCAGATGATACTGTGGTGGTGGCAGATTCAGAGGAGAAGCTGTGTCAGTTAGTGTCAGAATTTAGAATGATGTGTGAGAGAAGTAAGTTGCGAGTGAATGTGGGAAAGAGTAAGGTTATGAGGTGTCCGAGAAGTGAGGATGGTGCTGGATTGAATGTTACGTTGAATAGAGAGACACTTCAGGAAGTTGATCAGTTTAAGTATTTAGGCTCAGTTATAACTGCAAAGGGTGGAGTGGAAGCAGATGTGTGTCATAGAGTGAATGAAGGCTGTAAAGTGTTGGGTGCGTTGAAAGGAGTGATGAAGAATATAGGGTTTGAAATTAATGTTAAGAAAGTTTTGTATTAGAAACTGGTTGTGCCAACTGTAATGTATGGATCAGAGCTATGGGTTATGAAAGTAAGTGAGAGACAGAAACTAAATGTGTATGAGATGAAATGCCTGAGGAGTATGACTGGTGTATCTCGGTTGGATAGGGTTAGGAATGAAGTGGTGAGAGCAAGAACGGGTGTGAGGAGAAAATTAGCAGCCAGAGTAGATATGAATGTTCTGAGATGGTTAGGCCATGTGGAGAGGATGGATGATGAAAGACTGCTGAAAAAAGTGATGAATGCGAGAGTTGATGGGAGAAATGTTTGAGGGAGGCCTAGGTTTGGGTGGATGGATGGAGTAAGGAAAGCCCTGAATGATGGGAGGATGGATGTGAGGAAGCAAGTGAGTGTGCTAGGAATAGAAATGAGTGGCGAGCGATTGTGACGCAGCTCTGATGGGCATCTGCTGTTACCACGGGGCTGCATCTTACAGAGGTAGCCCTGTAGTAGGGGCTGTAGGGGAGTTGGCATTATGAAGCGACACAGGTTGTGGAAGAGCCGGGAGGATGGGCTGTGACACTCCAACAGTGCCATCTGAATGGTCGCTAGCTCCCTCATCATTGCCCATAGAGCAAAGTAATCCCCTTTTTTTTATGTTGGCTACCCCCAAAATTGGGGGAAACAGCCAAGGTAAATGAATGAATGATGAATATTTTTAATATATTCAATATATTGTGCATAAGTAATATGGCCAAGCAGTCTTATATTTCGAGCTTTTTTTGCATTCTGTCAGTGTTTGACACATTGTTGTAATTGATATCAAAGTTTTCCTTTTTCTGGTGATATGGACAACCGTATAATCTTAATTGTTTATGTCTTAGGGGCTGATGGCTGGAATATCTTTAGAGAATTAAATTTTTTTCTATTTTGGAGCTGCCTTCTTGGTGTATGAAATGAAAGTTTTCCGCTTCACCTTCTGAAAATGCTAAGGAGGATAACCTACTTTTATCTTATTACTTTTTCCAGTTTTTCCTATTACTTTGTTCGGTACTGAATCATACCTGTTGGTCAGTATGTGTGGACGTTGCCATTTTCTGTAATTTGTTTCCAGTTTCTTCCTTCTTGAGTAATGTGAAAACCTAGATGGCTCATTATTAGGCATTTTCTTGAATCCCAAGCGTATTGCATATTCTCAAATCCTTTTCTGCAGTCACCTGTCCAGTCTCTTGAAGCGTTGGCTCGACAAGCCAAGATCAACTTCACCACCACAAACAACACAGCAATATACGAATACTTCGATAATATGGCTACGGCTGAGGAAGAACTCTT
Source organism: Halocaridina rubra (assembly GCA_037179515.1). Classification (NCBI taxonomy): domain Eukaryota; kingdom Metazoa; phylum Arthropoda; class Malacostraca; order Decapoda; family Atyidae; genus Halocaridina; species Halocaridina rubra. The sequence goes on from JAXCGZ010003958.1 coordinate 96,094, forward strand.
CAGGTAGTGGCGGAAATGGAGGTGGTTAGAGTTGACCGTAATTGGTTTGGCTAAATTCATCTGGTGTAAATTACCACTTGCTAGACCTTTAACATTTTAAATAAATAGAAATATTATTTGGGATTTAGCTTTTTGAAATGTTCAAGTGAATAAATTACTGACAAATCCGACCCCTCCAGATAGATTATTTTCCGCCATTCTGTATGTTGCTGTTGTCTGTAATGCTTTTATATTGAGAATATTCTTTTTCTGTTCATTCAATGCTTTTTTCCAGTAAATCTGCATGATTTTTATGCAGATTATAATGGACAGATTCCAATTGCTTTGCTTAGTAAAACTGTTGTTATACATCGAGGAAGTGATTTACAATTTTTAAGTGATTTAGAAGCCATTGTGTATTTTTATGCAAAGGATCTACTGTACTGTATTTTTGAGTTTTTGAAATATAACCTAAATATTTTCAGCACTGCCAAGTAGTGTATTTTTTGCGGTGATTTTTCTTTTGAATAGCCTCTTTGTACGCATAAATGTCGTATGTATAAATTTTCTCCTCTATCCAAAAAAATCCTTGTTTTTGTGCATTCTCTGTGTTAATCACTTTTCATGCCTCTAGTTTCCATCTTCATCGTTTGTGTACATTTGTGTAAGATGGAAACCATTTTACTTTTTGCATGTATAGCAATATGTCTGTTTTGACTACCTGTATCACTTGCATTTAATTGTGTTCCATATATATATTAGATGTGTTTGTTTCCATATTTTCATTTGTACAATATAATTCATACTGTTCTTATTGGACAAATATTCAGTAAATTGAGAGATAAGGTTTTACTTTTCAATATTTACAGGGTTTGGAAAGAGCTTACTTTGAATAGCACTGGTGACCAGAGTAAATACAGAGTCTGGGATTATCCCATAAAAGAGCAGTATACTCACATTCTCAAAGTCATTGATGAGACAGGTCCTGTGGCTCGAGCAGAGGATGGTTTTCAAAAGGTAACATTTGTGTCATGTTCATGCAATATTTTTTTAATTAATGCTATGATTGGATCTGGAGCTTTGGATGCTGTTCTACCTAAGTGATTCAGTACTAATATGACTATTACAACATTTGTACATGACTGTTGCAACAAGGTGTTTCAATATTGTGTCTTCCATACTGTAACATTTTGCAGGTCTTGGCCAATGAAAAAGGACAATTTGCTTTTATTCACGATGCATCAGAGATAAGGTATGAAGTGTATCACAGCTGTGATCTAACAGAGGTTGGGGAGCCGTTTGCCGAACAACCTTATGCTATTGCTGTTCAGCAGGGCAGCCATTTACAGGACGAAATCAGTAGGGCGTGAGTAGTATATATATTTACCCTTCATATTTTGTTTCATAAATGTGATTTATATATGCATTCAAGTGTCTTGAAAGTAGTGGGTATGTCATGTGAACATGGATATTTGTATAGCTATCTATTGTTAGTGAACTGTCAAGTAGTGTCCTGCATTTTTCATTTTATATTAAGTAATCTTGAAGTCTTATAATCTCCAGGATTTTAGAACTTCAGAAAGAACGATATTTTGAAGTCCTCTCTGCCCAATTTTGGAATGCTTCTGCACGAAGTTCTTGTGATAGTGATAGTGATTCTGAAGGGATCACTTTGCAGAGTCTTGGTATAGTAGTGAAATTATAGTTTTCTCAATGAATACTACTCTGTATATAGAAAATTTTCACATATGTAGAACATATGTCAATTCATACTGTATGGTATAACTGACTTTTCTTATGTAACGTACTTGAAATTTGGAAACTTATACTAATGTAGACTTTAGAAATTATTTGTATAACTCCTTAGCTATTTTAAGCATGTGGCTAAGTAACAGTAATTACTGAAATTTTCTTATTCACAGGTGGTGTCTTCATAGCAACACTGATCGGCTTGGTTCTTGCAATGATAGCTCTTGGAATTGAGGTGCTTTACTACAGAAAAGGTTCTGCTCAAATCAATGACGGTAGTTCTAAGATGGCACTCAAGATACCCTCTGATAAAAATCTAGTCTCTCGTATCAATGTTGCACCAGCATACTAACCAAAGATAATAAGTAATTTGCAAAGAATTCTCCATATGTAGTTATTGATTAATGTTTTAGCAATATTAGTAATATTTCTAATGTCCTGAACGTTGTATGCGATACTGACTTGAAGTTTATTCTGGCCGAACAAATATTGAAATATCAGAAGAAAAGTCTGTCTATCTGTATGCATAGGCTGCAGTCTCCTATGTTGGAGGGGTGGCCGAGATAAAGCACATACATTCATCAACAGCTGTTCCCCTTTCAACTTTCTCTCACTCGATACAAATTCATCCATCTTCCATCACACAAATATGCTATGAGTCTTTTTCCTATTATTTTTACTCGTTCTACAACCACATGAAATATATAGACCCGGTTACCAGGGTTCTGGTTGGAGTTTCCTTACTCGAGCCCCTCAAATGCCTTGACTTCAAGGGAAGAATATACAAAAGAGAGGATGTCAGTCTCCTCATTCTGCCCCATATGGTAAACAAATATGGCATGAACACAATACTCTTATCCACTGTTCCAAGAAAAAGAGAAAAGAAAATGCAGACAAGAGAGCATGAACTTTGAAAAGTTGGGGATTTTTATCTCCTCAATGAAATAGATGCAGTCCATCACACCATGTACTTTATTATTACTTTTGAGAGAGAGACACTCACTTATCACAGTTAGCTAGACTAATTTTGTAAGATTTTTGTTTCTTTATATAGTATTCCATATTGTTCTTTTTACATGTCTAGAAAGCATGCTCCTGTTATGGAAAGATGTTTCATTATTATACTAGTGTTAAATAGGGAAAAGAATGTAGAGAATAAATTGGAACATAGCATGGGCAGCTCTTTATTGTGTTTGATGTCTTTAATTTTTTAACTTCTTTTAGTCTCAAGAATTTTAAAAGAACTGAAACTTAAATTATTGTTATTCTTTGTTCAGTGCTCGTCAATATAATACTATTGCTAAATGGCAATAATAGAATTGTTGAGAACATGAATTGGAATCTTAGTATGGGCAACTCTTTGTTGTAGATGATATTTTTTTTCTCGAGGATTATGAAAGGACTGAAACTAAAAAAAAAAAAAAAATGGCCTTTGTTCAGAGCTTGTCAAGTCCGATAGCGCAGTTTTGTAGGTAGATGTATTTTGGATTTTAAAAATTTAGTTGTATTTTGAACGTGATTTAAAGCAATATAATAACGTTTTTGCATAGATATATTACCACCGTCTTTATTAAATCCAATTCATTGCAGGACTAAGAGACATAATGATATTTTGGCGTTTTTACGGGTTCAGGATAATTTCACATGAAATGGCCGTATATAGTCGCACAGCTAAAATTAAGAATGACAGCTGTTAAAGCACTTGTGTAAGCAATGCTGATATTTAAAGAGCTATCCTTCTTTTTTAGCCCTTATATATTTTGAATTGCTTGAAGAAGAGAGTATAACTCCAGTAAGTACTGACTTTATTATTAAAAATCTATAGGAAAATTTAAATTCGCATAATTAGTCACCCTCACGTTTTAAGTTGTAGTGAATGCATAGACACTGATTTCATGACCGGTTGGCTTACGTAAACTCCCAGTTGAGTGATTTCTCTCATCTTACTACAGAGCAAATAATAACTGAGGTAGGGAGATATTAAGACTAATATCAGTCATGATGAAGGAAATACCATGAAGACTTCTTTTGCAAGCTACAGTTTTCTTTTTTCTTAGATTCGTGTCAACTATATAGCAGAACACACGGTTTTGTAAGAATTTTTTATGAATGCGGCGCCGGGACAGGCAAAATAATCGCCTTAATCATGCCTTGGCACCAAAAAAAAAAATAAGACAAAGAAAAATAGAAGTTTAAGGACAAGGTAGAAGTAAGGGAATAATGCGCAATAGGAAGAGGACAGGCTAAAAAATAGTCAAAGTATTGAGGACCTAAATATAGAGATCTGGCAGGATTCGGCCCAGAGATGACAATAGATCAGCTTTTTGAAGAAAGATAGAGTATAAGAATTAGGAGACAGAAAGGAAGAGAGTTCCAGAGTCTGGAGGTTGATGGTAAGAAGCAGTCGCTTCATCGACCACTCCACGAGCTACTAATCTCCACACAGTACTTGTGAGATGGGGCCACTTGACGAGTGTTACTCGGCCTCGGCAGTGGGAGTGGAGGAATGTAACTCGCCAACTCCTCAGAGTAGCGATGGAAGTAGTAGTAATAGAAAAGAAAAAGGGATGATACCTTATGACGAAGAGAAAGAGAATCCAGATGAAAAGTAGGACAAGGGTCACTGATGAGTCTGATTGCTTGTCAAGGAGATAATTAAATGAAGAAGCACCCCAGATGCATGAGCAGTATTCTAAACAGGAACGGACAAGACCTTTTGTAGATTTTAAGTAACTTGGAATAGGAAAAGCAAATGATGAAAACGAAACAGAACCCTCAGTTTTTTGGATGCAGATTTAGAAATTTGGATTATGTGACTCCTTCAAGACAAGTTAGAGGCCATCTGGATTCCTATTATGTTATTAGAATTAAGAGGGTAAATTTTGTTAGTTTCGGAGACAATAGGGCTATCAGGAGGGAGGAAGATAAAGAGATAGCCAGAAACTGAGTCCTGGAGGCATTAAATTTAACTAAATTTTGGGTTCCCTACTCAGGTATCCTCTGCAAATCGGTACTGAATGTAGAAGAAAGAGTGGTATGAGACTGGTTATGAGTAGCAGATGAAGATTGTGAAGAAAAGGCAGAGGAAAAATGAAGAGTAGAATCGTCGGCAAAGGAGTGTGGAAGAGAGGAGGATGAGAACTGAAGAAGATCGTTGATGAAGAGGAGGAACAAAGTAGGTGAAAGAACGGAATCCTGTGGAACACCACTGGTAACACGGCATGAGCTAGATGTTGCACCATCAACAACCACAGATATAAAACGGTCAGAAAAAAACTGAATATCAAAGAAGAGAGAGAGAAGGGGTAAAGCTATAAGAAAGGAGTTTGGCCAACAAAGCCTTGTGCCCGACTCTGTCAAGAGCCTTTAAGATATCAAGAGAGACGACATAGGATTCCCTAAATCTCCTCAGAGAAGATAGCCATACATAAGTAAGATAGGACAGGAGGTCACCAGTGGATCTTGCCTTGCGGAAACCGTGTTGGTGATGGGAGATAACCGAGATAGATTCAAGGTGTTTCAAGAAGTGAGAATTGAGCAGAGTTTCAAATACTTTAGCAATTGCAGAGGCTACGGCAATAGGTCGGTAGTTTGAAGGAAAGGAGTGGTCGACCTTCTTAGAAGCAGGTTGGACTAGAGCATGCTTCCAAGATGAGGGATAGATATTGGTTGAGAGAATGAGGCGAAAAAGGCGGCAAAGCTCGATAGCCATTTCATCAGCAAAATCCTTGAGGAATATTGTAGGAATACTATTGGGTCCAGATGCCTTGTTTGTCTTTAGAGAGCAAAGGACCTTACGGACTTTTACGTGAAGACAATAGGGGAGGGCATGGGGGGAAAGTACGAGGAACAGGTGTACTAGAATCGCTTACGGAAGAGTTTGCAGAAAAATGAAAGCCAAAGAGAATGGCTTTGTCAGTGGGAAAGCAAGCTATAGAACATCAAGACGATAGAGAGAGGGAAAGTACAAGTTACAGAGACTTAAAGACTTACTCCTTATTATGTCTCTACATTTTCCCTAGTAGTGTATATTGTGAAGAGTAACAAAATTGTGAAAACTCTTCATGACAGCTTGAATGAACAAAACATTTTACCACACACACACACACTGAAAACATCCATTCTCGGGTGAAAAGTTTTTTTTTTTTTTTTTTTTAGCAACAAGGCCCACAGATATGTGAGTATAGTATAAGCAAAAGGGAAGAAAGAAAAAATTTAGCAATTAGAATCATAGTTTTGCAGTTAAATATCTCTTTGGCATGAGGAGATAGAGTATGCAACTCCCTATATCCTTTGCATGCCATAAAATACCAGCTAAATGTGATAGAAGAACTAAAGCTAGCAGTTTCATCTTTTCTATTTATTTTTATGTCAGAACGTCTGATGAAAAGTTAGGATAATATGGGTATAATAAATCCCTTCCCCTTGTCTTTTTATTTAGCTCAGTTGTAGCCATTATGTTGCTTGCATCAGGATCTTTTGCTATGGTGAAAGAGATCCATTTCAACCAGAGTGGTAATGGTACATTTTTATATTACTCTCATTGGAGTAATGTAGCATAACCTGTTCCAAAACACTGATACAAGTGTTTGCAATGTAATAAACCACTTGTGATCTCTCTTTTCTCCCCCTAGCTACTTTATGAACAGTGTCCACTATTACTTCCTTGTTGGTGTTAGATTTTTTATGCCTATTTACAACCCTACAATTGTCATGTGTTGATTCTTGTAAAGAAAAAACTTTCCAGCATTTTATTACTTGATATATATTCTCATAAAGTTCTCTTCTTGCTCAGTTTTCTATGGTATTTGGGGTTTACATTATTATTATGTGTCAATTGATGTAATTCAAAGTATGAAATGGTTTATGGGATTTTTTTCACACAGAAAAAATAAATTATGCTAATATATTAATAAGACGCATGGAGAGATATTTCAAACCATTTCATCTGCAAACTTAGAGCTGCTCTTCAGCAGCCTAGAGTAATGATGAGTCAATTTATAATATATATCCAAATATCTTGTAGTAGAAATATAGTGGACTAACTATCAAAAAAGGAATCTAATGCATTTTTCAATAGTTTTACCTTAAAATGTAAATACTCAAATGTACTTTTTTAAATAGTGCATAGATGGAATTTAAAAAAAAATTGTAGCCTCCAGTCTCTTCAAGAATTGGATAGACTGGAACTTAATTATGCTATAAAAATTCTATATATTAACAATTTTGAAAATTAGGTGTGAATATCATAATCAAAGGGGAATGTTATGAAGAAATGTACTAGATTTCCTTTTGATAGTCTGATCATAATATCTTTCTCATGAGGGATTTACATATCGTATTGGCTGAGTTTCCAGTAGATCTGAGTCAGCGCAAATGGTGTTTGTATTCTCTGCATGAATCTTATCACTAAGTAATTATTCTTTTTTTTTTTCGCTTGATCATGTTCGTTATTTAAGTCAATTAGATGTTTTTCCTTAAACCTTGTCATATCACAAATATAAGAGTCTTGTGATAAGTATAAATACACTTTTTTTCTCTCTCTTTCTTGTGTCTAGTTCCATGCTAAAAAGTGCTGACGCGTTGCAGCTATATTATAAAAGTAATAGAAGGGTTTTCTATAAATACAGTATATGACCGCTTACGTTTTCTTTTGTGATGTACATTTTCTTTGAATGGCTGTAAACAATAGTCCAAATATTTCATCAAATATGCTATGTTTCTTCTGATCATCAACAATAAATTAATATTTTAGATAGATTTTATGCTTTAGGAATATAAATGACAAAATAAAATGGAAAAAATGCTAAGTAGTTTATTTTTATCTATTGGTATTCTGTAAGGTAGTATTTGTTTACATTACATTCTGGATGGTAGAATGAGCAGATTGTAAACATGGCGGTTTGTGTAGCTGTCATAGGTAAAGAGGTAAGGGAGTCTTATAAATTAACGCACTTTTTTCTTCAGTTCTATCAATTTTGAGTTTGTCTTAGCTAGATTTGTGTTTGATGTGGCAGATCTTAATCTATACTGGTTTAATAAGGGGGCCAGATACTTTATCTAAAAGTCATAACTATACCCTGTAGTCTTACCTACATACGTATACAAAATTACCACAATCCCTACAGTTAAAAGGGTGGCCGAGTCAAAGCACATACATTCACTAGATACCACTTTACCCTTGTCACTCCTTTTGGCTCTTTGGGTCAAAGAGTGATGACATTGTCCTCCACCAACACCACACTGCTTGGGTCAACCACAGATTAAGTAGGTAAGGATCTTCTGCCATGAAGCTCAACAGCCCGTAGCTGGTGTACTACCACCGCGTCATCTCCTGAGTAGGCTTGGTATTTGTGACTTATTTAAACCAATGGAGAGCCTTATCGATAAATGGCAAAAAGTATATAAAACATTTTTATTCATGATGTATAACTCAAAACATGTACAGTATGTAAATGTTTACTTTCACACCCCTCCAGCTAGGGAGAAATTCATGAAATTTTTTATAGTATGCAATTAGGTTAGTTCACCCCCAGTTACGTAACGAGTCAGTAATTGAAATTATTCTTTTTAGATGCTGAAGATATATATATTTTTTTTTTTTTAGTGTTTAGTATTTTGAAGATATATGTTTATAACTTGCATAGTTCTTTACACATGCCTCCTTGGATATGTAGATGCACACGTGGCTCACTTAGGTTTATAATCTCAGAGGTTTTGTTAATCAACAAACATGTTCTTCTGGTCAGAGGCCCAAATGGGGAATTTTTGAGTTTGTATTGAGTCTACATCATGGATTTGTAACCGACCAGGGGCTTGGGTGCTGATTAAGACCCTTGTGGGAGTCATTGGGCAGCTCCTAAGAGCAGGTTCATGAACAAAGAGTACCACTTAATCTCATATTTCTGGTACAATTGTCATTATAGACTTATTTGTTTTTATGGTAATTATTATTACTAATGACAAATAAATTAGTTTTCATACAGTTTATGGTGTTTTTCTCTTGCAAGTTTAATGATCATTGGTTGCTTGAAAAAATTTATCCTGATATGATTATCGCTATCTGAAATAATGTACATTTAAGCAGATTACTATTTATATAAGAAATGAAATACTTTCTTCCCATGTTTGTACACATTATACAGACTCTCCTCTACTTACGAACATCCGGAGATACGAACTAGATGTATGATGTGTGTGTGTGTGTGAGAGAGAGAGAGAGAGAGAGATATGAAATTGATATTTGTACTACTGTCTCATAACAACGATGACACTACAAGAATATAATAATAATAAGTATAAGTATAACAGAGAAAGAAAGATAGTGTGAATGAAGAGATCTTTGCATTGGTGTCAGTTCAGTGTTTCACAACAACGAATAATAATAATAATAATAATGATAATAATTATAATAATAATAATACATATGATATAAGAGAGAGAGAGAAAATAAATTTAGGCTACTTCTTACGTACCAACCGTCGTATTAACATTCCCCTAAGTTCAGCAAACATAGCCTATTAAGTATATATATGGATAATAATAATAGTAATGATAATAATAATACATAAATATATACATGAGCTCTATGCGTGTGTATGTGTGTCTAATACAGTGTACAGCACAATTCTTTGCAGTATTTATTATGCTATTAATATTCATTACAGTATTTATTGGTAATAATAATAATAATAATATTGATGATAATAGATCAAGCTGACTTAATCAATGAGAGAGAAAGAGAGAGAGAGAGAAGAATTACCACTTATATATATATATATATATATATATATATATATATATATATATATATATATATATATATATATATATATATATATATATATATATATATATATATACACTCACCTCTTGGAACAACACAAGGATAGGCTCTCAGAAGTGACGTGTAATGTAAAATTCGCGTAATGTAACCAGTCATTTACCATAAGAAACAATGATAATAGGCATATATACGTTCCACAACCGTACATAAACACACTATGCCAAAGATATAAGATAAGTAAAACATATTTAATAAGTACATAAAGACCTGTAGTTCTTTATATAAATATGCAAATATTGTACATTATAAAAGATATACAGGTGTACACATAAGTACTGTACAGCAAAATAAAATTAACTCATCCTGAGAATGAACCCTTATCTGCAAACGTAAACAAAGATGACGTAAGTGGTGGGAGAAGGAGGAGGAGAATTAAGTGGTAAGAGAGGGAGGGGAAGAGGAGGAGGAAGGGGGAGAGCAAACCACTGGTTGTTGTTGGGGTTAATACTGGGTGAAGAGAGACTGAAGCACATGGCAGCATGGTGGGAAACTGCCTCAGAGGCAGTCGCTTAATTACTAAACTGAACCATTGTTTAAGTTTTTTATCGGGCTCACTCTTGTAGTTCGCGCATTTTGTATTTTTTTTACTATTATTTTTTGGAGACATTATTCCAATTTCACGAGTTATAGAAACGTGTAAAAAGCGAGTTGACTGTATATATATATATATATATATATATATATATATATATATATATATATATATATATATATATATATATATATATATATATATATATATATATATATATATATATATATATATATATATATATATATATATATATAATGTTCCTGACAGCAGATTATGATGTAAGTCGGAATTTACCTACTTTCGAACCTAGGTCCCCCAACTTATGTTAAAAATAAATTACCTAAAACAGAAAAAAAATATATATATTCGTAATCTATCATAGAAAAATACTAAAATTAATTTTAATAGTATTCCTAATCTTTAAAATTAACATTGTAAGATACTGGTACTGTATAATAAAACTACACTTATATACATGAAAATATCTCTACAGTATTACATTACAATAATACTGTATAGTACAAAGCTATAGGTACTGTATTGCTTGCATAGGGAGGGAGAGACTGGCTTATTAGGAGGCAGCTGCTGAGGAGACAGGGGCAGGTGAGTCTGGAGCTGCAAAAGAACATTCAGTACATAAACTATAGAAAAAACTGCAGTATCTGTACTATAAGTTCTCTTTGTAAGATTATAGAACCCACTTATAAACATATGAATATTACACTACAACAAAATAAGTTCTCATTATAGGATAATAAAACACACTTATAAACATAAAAATATTACATTGTAACAATACTGTAGGTATTGCTTACTTATACTGTACTCATGTGGTGTGTTTGCTTAGGGAGGGGGAGACTGGCTTAATAGGAGGAACCTGGCGAGGCAGCTGCTGAGGAGACTGAGGCAGGTGAGTCTGGAGAGGCAAAAGAACATTTAATACATAATTTATAGAAAAAAATACGGCACTGTACTGTATATTAAGTACGCATTGTAAGATAATAAAACAAACTTATAACATAAAAATATTATACTACAACAAAACTGTAGGTATTGCTTACTTTTACTGTACTCATGTGGTGTGTTTGCATAGGGAGGGAGAGACTTTGTCACGAATGCGATCTTGGTCTTTAATGATCGTGGCCACTGACGTACGGGCTAATCCGTTATTGCAGCCAATATTTGTAGAAGATTCTCCCTTTTCAGCACGGTTTGACACTTCATTTTAAATTTCCATACTGATGGCTTTTCTTGTCATAGTGGTACTACCATCAGAACTTTCACTAACACGTTTGGGATGCATAGTAAAGTCAGTAAAGAGCGAACACAACGAGAGAGCAGATGAAAGCACTAGACACAATATGGCGGGCGGGAATAAACTGAGCGGTAGTTCTTCTCCCTCTCCTAATGCTGCATGACATTGTATTCGTACACCACGCTCAACAAAGTATTTCATATAAAATCGTATTTACTCTATGCGTTTGGTGTTTTTTTTTTTTAAATTCAATATAATTCTTCAATATAAGCAAATATATAAGAAAATAAATAAATACAAGCCATTAAGTCGATAAATACAAATACAATTCAGCTGTTTTTGCTACCTTTCTATTCGTGTGTATTTCGAATAAAATCGTATTTACAAATATGTGTTTGGTATTTTATTTATATTCAGTATAATTTTTCAATATAACCAACTGTATGTAGAAAAATAAATAAATACAAGCCATTAACTTGATAAATACGAATACAGTACTGCTGTGTTTGCTAGCTTTGAATTCGTGTGTATTTTGAATAAAATCATATATACAGCTATGTATTTGGTATTTTTTTTTTGCAAACTTCAATATAACCAAATATATAAACAGATAAATAAATAAAGCTATTTACTTGATAAATATGAATACAGCTATGCTGCTAGCTGTGTATTAGTGTGTATTTTGAATAAAATCGTATTTGCAATGTGTTTGGTATTTTTTTTTAAATTCAGTGTAATCTTTCGGTATAACCAAATATATAAACAAATAAATAAAAAAAGCCATTAACTTGACAATTATGAATACATCAGTGCTGCTAACTGTGTATTCCTCCGCTGCTCTCACAAATTATTTTGGCGGCGGTTTGAATTTACCTCACCAGCCAGGTAGGTCGAAAATTAATTTATTAAGAATATATTGATTATTTTTTGGCCTTTGTCGAAATGGTGAAATGACGTAAGTCAGAACGACGTTATATGAGGAAAGGAAGAGGATGTGTGGATCAGGTGTTTGCAGTAAGACAAGTGTGTGAGAAGTTCTTGGAGAAAGGTAGGGACACTTTTTGGGCCTTTATGGATTTAGAGAAAGCATATGACTGGGTAGATAGAGAGGGGTTGTGGAGGGTGTTGCGACTGTATGGAATACGTGGAAGTTTGTTGAATGCGGTGAAGAGTTCTTACATGAATAGTAGAGCATGTGTGAGTAGGGAATGATATGAGTGATTGGTTTGAGATGAATGTTGGGCTACGTCAAGGTTGTGTAATGTCGCCATGGTTGTTTAATGTGTATATGGGTGGAGTGGTAAGGGAAGTAAATGAAAGAGTATTAGACAGAGGCTTGGAACTAGTGGGTGAGGAGGGAAGGTTGTGGAAATTGAGTCAGTTGCTATTTGCAGATGATACTGCACTGGTGGCTCATACCGAAAATGAATTGAATTATTTGGTGAATGAGTTTATTAGTGTGTGTGATAGAAGGAAGTTGCAGGTGAATATTGGTAAAAGTAAAGTTATGAGATGCACGAGGAGTGTTAATGTTGGCAGATTGAATGTAGGAGTGCATGGGGAGTTGCTTGAAGAAGTTGAGAGTCTTAAGTATCTGGGGTCACATGTATCAATGAGTGGACGAGTGGATGTAGAGGTGAATCTCAGAGTGAAGGAAGCTAGTAAATGTCTAGGTGGGTTGAAAAGTGTAATGAGAAATAGATATTTGGGAATGAATGCAAAGAGAAGGATATATGAAGGTGTGATTGTGCCGACAGCATTGTATGGAGCAGAGACTTGGAATGTAAGAGAGGATGAAAGAAGCAAGTTGAATGTAATGGAGATGAGGTGTTTGAGAGGTATGATTTGTATGTCTAGAATAGATAGAGTAAGAAATGAGGATGTCAGGAAGAGAACGGGTGTTGGAATGAAGCTGTCGGATAGGTTAGATCAGAAAGTGTTGAGATGGTTTGGACACATGGAAAGGATGAGTGATGAACGATAAGTGAAGAGAGTGTGGAGTGCACAAGTGATTGGAGATAGGAAAAGAGGGAGACCTAGAATGAGATGGATGGATGGCTTGAAAAGAGCACAGAATTCATGTGGAATGTCAGTGGAACAAGGAAGAGTGCATGCAAGAGGTTGGAATGAGTGGAGGAAGATTGTGCATATATGACGCTGCCCAAAGGGATTTCCTGCACCTGCTAGCTCAGTGAACTGTGGTGGACGGGTGTGAGGGGAGTTGCCATGTGATGAAGCAGTGGGGGTAAACCAGCTGCAGCTGTCAGGCCTCATTCTAAAATATCCTTACCCCCCTACCATGTGGGTGACCCAAGCAAGGTGGAAGGGGGGGAGATGTGGCAACCCTCTATCCCCAAGGAGCTGAGAGGAGTGATTGAGGTGTGTATGTGGATCGTGGTGAATGCATGTTTCTTGGCTCGGCCACCCCCCTTACAAGGGGGAATGAGGCATATATATATATATATATATATATATATATATATATATATATATATATATATATATATATATATATATATATATATATATATATATATATATATATATATATATATATTATATGTGTGTGTGTGTGTGATTCTATTTCACGAGAAACACGTGAATATTTTAAATGTGTGAATGGTTATGGCTACATAAGGAAATGGAAAGAAATTTTGAGATCATAAGTACTCAGTACTTTGAAGTGTATTACTTATCTTCAGAGGAATCTGATTTCAATATATATATATATATATATATATATATATATATATATATATATATATATATATATATATATATATATATATATATATATATATATATATATATATATATATATAAAAGAAGAAAAAGAGGAAATTAGCAACCCATCAAAGGAAAGCATGTGCTTGACCATACCACCACATGTTTTTTGCCGTGGTGAAGGTGTGACACCAGGTAAATTGGATACGGTCAGTGGTAGGAGGAAACGGGAACATATTAAATTGCTAAAAATAGTAGTAGCAGTGAACAAAACACACTAGATTTAATAATAATATTAGTAATAATTATAGTGAGAATAATAATAATGATAGTTATAATAATAACACTAGTAATAATAGTAATAATAATAAAAATAATAATATTAATAATAATAGTAAATAAATAAATGTAATAATTGTATTGGAAATAATACTAACTAACAATAACAACAGTACAATAATAAGGACAAACATAATGATGTAAACAGTAATCACAAAAACAACAATAATAATAATAATAGTGATTTTTTTTTTTTTTTTTTTTTTTTTTTTTTTTTTTTTTTTTTTTTTTTTTAGAGTGTGACATCAGGACAGGCAGAAACTGCCCTCATCAACAAAGGCCCGGGCACGAGAAAATATCAAGACGAAGGAAAAGAAAAAGGTTAAGGGCAAGGCAGAGATGAGGTAATGTCACGCAAAGGAAAACGACAGACAGAAAAAAACAGTCAAAGTAAAGAGGAACCAGAGATATGGAGGACTAAGCTCTGAGATGACGATAGATCTGCTTTTTGAGGGATGAAAGGTCATAAGAATTAGGAAAGACAGAAGGAGGAAGAGAGTTCCAGAGTCTGGAGGTAGATGGGAAGAAGCAGTCGCTGCACCGACCAATCTGCGAGCTACAAATCTCCACACAGTACCTGTGAGATGAGGCCTCTTGGCGAGTGTTACGCGGCCTCGGCAGTGGAGGAGGGATGCAACTCGCCAACTCATCAGAGCAGCGATGGAAGTAGTAGCGATAGAAAAGCGAAAGGGAAGATACTTTACAGCAAAGAGAGAGAGAATCCAGGTTAGAAGTAAGAGAAGGATCATTAATGAGTCTGACTGCCTTAGATTCAACCCTATCAAGAAGATAAGTAAAGGAAGAAGCACCCCAGATGTGTGAGCAGTATTCTAAGCAGGGGCGGGTAAGACCTTTGTAAATTTTAAGTAACTGCAATGAGGAAAAGTAATAACGAAAACGAAACAAAACCCCCAATTTTTTGGATGAAGACTTAGAAATTTGGATTATGTGATTCTTCCAAGACAAGTTAGAGGCTATATGGATTCCTAATATATTGATAGAGTTAAGAGGGTAAATTTCATTAGTTTCGAAGACAATAGGGTTATCAGGAGGAGAAGAAGATAAAGAGATAGCCAGAAACTGTGTCTTGGAGGCATTGAATTTAACTAAATTTTGAGTGCCCCATTCAGATACTCTCTGCAAATCGGAGTTAAGCGTAGAAGAAAGAGTGATACGAGATTGATTACGAGTAACAGATGAAGGTTGTGAAGAAAAGGCAGAGGAAAAGTGAAGGGTAGAATCATCGGCAAAGGCATGAAGAAGAGAGGAAGATGGGGCTTGTAGAAGATCATTGATGAAGAGAAGGAAGAGAGTAGGTGAAAGAACAGAGCCCTGTGGAACACCACTGGAAACAGAGAAAGGGCTAGATGTCACGCCATCAACAACTACAGATATAGAACGGTCAGTAAGAAAACTGGAAATCAGAGAACAGAAAGAAGGGGTAAAGCTATAGGCAGGGAGTTTGGCCAACAGAGCCTTGTGCCAGGCTCTGTCAAAAGCCTTATAGATATCAAGGGCGACAACAAAGGATTCCCCATATTTCCTCAGAGAAGATGACCATACATGAGTAAGTTAGGACAGGAGATCACCAGTGGATCTTACCTTGCGGAAGCCGTACTGGTGATTGGAGATAAGTGAGTTAGATTCAAGGCGTTTCAAGAAGTGAGCATTGAGCAAAGTTTCGAAAACTTTAGCAATAGAGGAGGTTAGAGCAATAGGTCGGTAGTTAGAAGGAATAGAGCGGTCACCCTTCTTAGGAACAGGTTGAACTAGAGCATGCTTCCAAGATGAAGGATAGAAACTGGTTGACAGAATGAGGCGAAAAAGACGGCAAATCACTGGAGCCAGTTCATCTGCAAACTCCTTAAGGAACCTCGCAGGGATACCATCGGGACCAGATGCCTTGTTTGTCTTTAGTGAGCGAAGAACCTTATGAACTTTGCGTGAAGAAAGGATAAGGGAGGGCATAGGATTAGAGAGGGGAAAAGACTGAGGACCAGGTGGGCTGGAATCGTTGATAGAAGAGTTGGCAGAAAAATTAGAGCCAAAAGAGAGTGGCTTTGTCAGTGGGAGAGCAAGCTATAGAACCATCAGAACGAATGAGAGGGGGAAAGCTTGAGTTACAGAAGTTTTTGGAGAGGTTTTTGGCTAAGGACCAGAAGCATTTGTCAGTGCGAGTGGAGTTATTGCTAGCAATAATATCATTATAAAGCTAATAATAAAGTACTTCTAAAATTATAATAATAATGGTACAATATTAGTAATAATATAAGAAAAGAAAAAATTCATAATAATGAAAAAATGTAAGTAAAAATAAATCAGTTATGCATAAAAATATGTTATTTCCAAAAATTTTTTTTTTTTCAAATTTGAATGAAGCACACTGGATAATATGGGATCAGTTACAAATAAACCATGATTCAAGTTAATATTTCAGTCTCGATTAAATTAATTATTGCAGATTCCAAGATGTTTCTAGTAATAATATCCTCACTTCTTACTAAGATAAAAGCATTGTTCCAGTCTGTATGGAGACTGCAATCAGCATAATGCTTGAACAAAGCACTAGAAGACTGACAATTGCAGCCTTTTTGCTATAGTTAAATATACTGTATATATATATATATATATATATATATATATATATATATATATATATATATATATATATATATATATATATATATATATATATATATATATATATATATAAACAGTATATATATTTAACTGTAGCAAAAAGGCTGCAATTGATCAGAGAAGAAGCTCTCTCTCTCTCTCTCTCTCTCTCTCTCTCTCTCTCTCTCTCTCTCTCTCTCTCTCTCTCTCTCTCTCTCTCTCTCTCTCTCTCTCTCTCTCTCTCTCTCTCTCTCTCTCTCTCTCTCTCTCTCTCTCTCTCTCTCTCTCTCTCTCTCTCTCTCTCTCTCTCTCTCTCTCTCTCTCTCTCTCTCTCTCTCTCTCTCTCTCTCTCTCTCTCTCTCTCTCTCTCTCTCTCTCTCTCTCTCTCTCTCTCTCTCTCTCTCTCTCTCTCTCTCTCTCTCTCTCTCTCTCTCTCTCTCGAGGTATTTCGGTCGGTCTGTTTGAGGAGCAAACCTCTCATTATTATAGGCGACTTCAATGATAATCTCCTTCTTCCTAATAATAAAATGGGGAAATTAATTCAATCCCTCCACTTAAATCAGCTTGTGAATAAAGCAACCCGTATCACCGCTAATTCCTCCAGCCTAATTGATCTTATAATTACCAATACACCTAGTTTTATAGTTCACCACGATGTCTTACCTTGTCCTGTAGGAGACCACGAGCTTCTAATAGCTACAGTTAATGTCAGGAAGGAAAAGAGACCGCCAATTGTTAAAACTTTCCGATCTCTTGAGAATTATTCTCAAAATTGTTTCTGCGACACTCTTCTTAATGAATACAACATTTTAAATTCAATACTAACTACAGATTGTGTAAATTATCAAGTTTCTACTTTTACTGATGTTTTTACGAGATGTTTAAATGAATGTGCCCCTCTTACAACCAAAGTCATGACACGCCCTCCTGCCCCGTGGATTGACTCTCAGTTAAAAGAGCAAATGAAAAGGAGAGATGACCTCCTAAGGCAATTTAAATCTGATAGACAAAACTCCGAGATGGAAAGAGCCTATAGAAGAGAAAGAAACCTTACTAAAACAATGTTGTCCGAAAAGAAGAAAAATCATTTCAGGGAAGAATTTTCCAAGTATAGGGGAAATATCAAAGGAACTTGGAATGTTATATAAAAGAATAATTCCTGCAAATAAGGAAATCTTAGAAAATTCTGACCTTCTCAGTGATAATGTGGAAAAGCGAGTGAATGATTTTAATAAGTATTTTGCTGAAATAGGTAAGTCCACATATGAAAAGTCCCAAGATAATAATGACTTGATTATTAATCAACCACATAATTGCCAGCCTCCAGCTGAAAGAAATATTATCAATAATTTTAGACCGCACCCAATCGATTTAGTCACACTTATTCTTATCATAAAGAACCTCAAACCAACAAACTCTTGTGGTTCCGATGGGATACAACTTCGCTTCCTAATTGACTCATTGCCAGTTACAGTATTTTTCATTTTAGTCATTGTTA
>JAXCGZ010003959.1:0-2500 GCA_037179515.1 Halocaridina rubra
AAACGCACACACACAAACACACATACATACACATTCTTTATATATATATATATATATATATATATATATATATATATATATATATATATATATATATATATATATATATATATATATATATATATATATATATATATATATATATATTATATATATCTATATATATATAGAATGAGAGAAGGGGACATCTTGTACCAAGTGTAAACTAATAAAAAAAAGGATGGCACTGCTGTCCTTTGCAAGTCCTCCAACAGAGGTCAACGACCCTATCATTACTCTGTCGTAGAATATGACACCCGCTGGAAAAAATGAGAGAGAGAGAGAGAGAGGAGAGAGAGAGAGGAGAGAGAGAGAGAGAGAGAGAGAGAGAGAGAGAGAGAGAGAGAGAGAGAGAGAGAGAGAGAGAGAATCATCCTTCAGTTTCAAATATATAAATAAACAAACCTATAATACACAAATAAAGAAACAATTCAGAATTTCAAATACGACTAATGAATATTATACATAATAGAAATAAAGTATGAACATCAGAAAAGGATATTTAGAAAGTAATCGCTCTGGGGGTTAGAATACTTCCTCCGTGTTCCCCTGTGTGTCTTAAGAGTTGACTACATGGGACTGAGCGAGGGAACTGGGAATCCCCTCCTCTGCATTGTCTCTTCCCAAAGAGTCAAGAGTATAATGCCTTGACCCAGCCACTCCCTTTATAAGGGGAAAAATGGCTCATGTATATATACATTCTCTCTAAAAAGAAAAAAACAACCACTTACAGTATGCTAAGTGGAGGAATCTATAGACATAAATTATGTCCAAATCTTCAAAGGAAAGTAAATATTATTACCAGTCTTCAGTTAACTGCGTATAAATTGTTGAACACAATAAATCAATGTATATTAAAGTAAATTTTTAATCTTTAAAAAATATAGGAAGAAAAGTTAAGATTGGATATACAGTTTGTTATAATAAATGTATAATATGAAATTAGAATACATAATTGTCTTGAAAATCTGCTAGAAAGTGAAAAAAAAATTCAAGATACTTGAAATATTTGCGTATAAAAATTGTATTTGCGGAGGTGTGTTTTATTTGATAACTACCTCTACTTTCATTTACAACTCGGAATTCATACCGATTAACACTCGGAAAGTCATCTGGAAAGAAGCCGAGAAACGGAAAAGAGTCTTGGTGGTGGTCCTCAAATTGCAAAGAGAAGATAGAAAAGAAGAAAGAGATGAAGAAAGCTTACGACAAGGAAAGAACAGAGGAGCGTAAAGCTATGTTGAAAGATGCAAATAAGGAGGCGAAGAGGGCTGTAGCACAGGCGCGTGCAGCAGCACTGCAGGATAAGTATGAGAACCTTGAAACAAAGGAGGGACAGAAGAGAATCTATAAGTTAGCAAAAGAAAGGAACAGATCGACAAAGGACCTAACATCAATAAAGCAAATCAAGGATAAGAACGGAAGAGTGCTTACTGACCCCGACATGATTAAAATGCGGTGGAGGGACTACTGCGAAGAACTTCTAAATCAGGAAAATCCAAGAATACGAAGAGGTGAAGGAGTGGGAATGGAGGGAGAGGTAGACCCTGTGAGTGAGGCGGAAGTCAGAGAAGCGTTGAAGAAGATGAAAAATGGAAAGTCAGTAGGGCCAGACCAGATTCCTGCAGAGGTATGGAAGAGTTTGGGCGAAGAAGGGATACGGGTGCTGACAAAGTTCCTGAACATGGTGATGAAGGAAGAGACTATCCCGAACGAGTGGAGAGATAGTATAATGGTACCGATTTTCAAAGAAAAGGGAGACATCCAGAGTTGCAACAACTATACAGGAATTAAGCTAACATCTCACACTATGAAACTGCTGGAAAGAGTGTTGGATAAAAGGCTGAGGGAGGAGACAGAAGTTTGTAGTGAGCAGTTTGGTTTTATGAAAGGTCGAGGAACAATGGATGCAGTATTCGCAATGAGGCAGACAATGGAAAAATATAGAGATAAGCAAAGAGGGCTGTACATGGCGTTTATTGACCTGGAAAAAGCTTATGATCGGGTCACGAGAAGCGAGGTGTGGAGGAGTATGAGGTCGAAGGGAGTGAAGGAGAAGTATGTCAAGATAGTTCAGGACATATACAGGGAAGCCACAACAAGAGTAAGAAGTACAGTTGGCACTACAGAGCCTTTTCAGGTGAAAGTTGGACTCCATCAGGGATCAGCTCTTAGCCCCTATCTATTTAACCTTCTCATGGATGTGATGGTGGAGGAAGTGACAAAGGAGGCACCATGGAGCATGCTCTTTGCAGACGATATTGTTTTGGTTTCCGAGAGCCGTGAAGAATTGCAAGAGAGGTTAGAGCTATGGAGGGGTTTGCTGGAGGATTACGGACTGAAGGTGAGCAGACAGAAAACGGAGTACCTGGAGTGCAATGTGACACAGGGAGGCGACCTGTTCATGCAAGACCACAAGCTCCCAAAGGCGGACGCCTTTAAATACCTCGGCTCCTACGTA
>JAXCGZ010003959.1:7500-15000 GCA_037179515.1 Halocaridina rubra
TCTTCCAACTGGCCAACAATAAGGGGGTCACAAGTAGAGGAAAAGAAGTCAGAAAAGTGAGCTTCTTAATCAACATATATATTATCTTTCGTTTGATATGCAGCAAGAATAGAAATCAAGAGAAAGGTTTCGCCTGAACCGGTGGTTTTGCTCTTTGTTACGTTACGGCAAGAACAAGCTCTTATCGACAGGACGTTGTTATGACAGGAAGGGAGTGTATAATAAATAACAGGATATATATATATATATATATATATATATATATATATATATATATATATATAGTGTGTGTGTGTGTGTGTGTGTGTGTGTGTGTGTGTGTGCGTGTGTGTGTGTGTGTATGAATAAATTTGTAATTTATTTCAAACAATAAAACGAAATAAATGTGCATAAAAAAATAATGTAGGATATGAAATAAAAAGTCAGACTGCAAATATAATTGCTTATATATGTTATTCTGAACACAAAAAGTGAGTTAAACATATAAGCAAATGAAAAAAAATATACTAAAAATTAAGAGTAATGCCATAAATATACATAAGGAAAAAAATTGCATCTTATTTCATATACAAAGCCTTGCGTGTGTGTGTGTGTGTGTGTGTGTGTGTACACAAACGTATGATATATGTATAAGTATTGGTATTTACCTACAGAAAAATGCATGTAATTGATGCAAAAAAAGTTGTATTCAAATATCAAAAGTTATTTAAAGAAGGGAAATGGATAATAGAACAGAGGAGAGGATATCAGTCTAGATTAGATCCTAAAACTAAAATAAAAAGCCTTAAGTATAAAAAAATACAAAAATTACATTAACGAAAAGAATAACTCATGAAAAATTTCATTCAATAGAATATTAGATTTAAAAATATACTAAATATGTCTGTCTCTGCTTATATACATAGGCAGCAATCCCCCTAGTAAGGGGGTGGTCCAGTCAAGGCATGCATTCATTCGCTAGAAGACCTATAGCGTTTATTACACTCGTTACTAATACATCTAACTTTCATCTCACAAATATGCTCCTATCAATCTCCTACTCTTTTGCGCTCATTCGATCTATAACCAAGCACATGAACTCGATTACTAGAATTAAGATTGGAGACTTCCTTCCAGAACCTCCTCGTATGCCTGACTCTTCGTTGGAGGTAAATACGAAGGGGGAGCTTTCCAGTTCAATGCTTCCCCCCTTTTAGTCCACTTTTAGTGTCAAAAATAGTGTCAGAGAACATGAAAGATGTACTCTAGTCCCCCGATCAAGTAGAAAAAAGAAAAACGAGAGAGAGAGAGAGAGAGAGAGAGAGAGAGAGAGAGAGAGAGAGAGATTTATTTTTTATTTTATTAATTTATTGCGCCAAGGCGTCAGACATTACATGAGTTCATACAAATAATGCTTCAAATGGATATAAAATCAAGAATTGAACATGGTTTACAGGGAGGTGTACATATTGATAAAACATTGCTGCATACTAACACACAACTCACAGAATGGCAGCACAGAGTACATTATATGCAAAAGTAAAGCTCAGAGAAACGCAGAATGCACAAACAGAATTATATAGCAACATACAGAAAATATATGTATAATTCAATATAATTAATGGCCACCAAAGTGAGGAAAACGAGCAAGAATAACATCAAGGTTGTCATCATTAAGTAAAAATGAGCAGATCTGTATTAAGTTCTGACCTCGTGGTAAAACATCTCTCACTGCGGGGCACTGAAGACAATAGTGGTCAAGAGTGTTAGCATTAGTTCGGTCGCATAATGTACAGGAGGTGTACTGTGGCATATCTAGAGTCTGGGAGACCTGCCATAAAGGCCGATACCCCATTCTGAGCCGAGCACTAACTACATTGTTTTTCCGCACCATTAACCCGCGTCTGCGATACTTGTAGCGACTGTGAAGGAAGTGATCATGGTGCTGTATGGACACACTGTTGGCCCTCTCCGTGTCCCTGCGCTGGACCGTCATGGCAAACCCAGCTGAGTAGATGATGTTACGTAGGCATCGGAGGGAGGGCTCAGCGTCCACAGCATGCCCATCCAGCATACAGGCCGCCTTGGCAAGACGATCCGCTGTGTCGTTGCCAGTCAGCCCAATGTGGGATGGCGTCCACAAAAAAGACACAACAAGAGAAGCATCCCGAGCGGCTGCGAGGCGACATAGTATATTTCCCACAGTACGGCCACAGATAGGTCTTGGCGAGGATAGGGCTTGTAGGGCCGATTGGGAGTCACAAATTATTACCCCATTCACTCGTCGTCGAACAAGGAGAGTCACGGCATCCAAGATGGCATTCAGTTCACAGTAGGTGGAGCTCGACGAGGTGGGTAGTCTACGGCCAATCCATGGATCAGCCGGCACAGGCGGCTCCATGGTGGGGGAAAACACAGCACATGCCGCCCTCCCATCTGCTTGCACAGAACCATCAACATAGACGTGGTGTGCTGCAGGGACAGACGTGGATACATCAGCGATAGTCTCCAGAGCTAACTGTCTCTGCAAGGGGGGATAGACATCCTTCGAGGTCGGTGTATATGTGACAGCGGGGAGGGGGACACGCCAGGGTGGTAAATCTGGGACAGCCGCCTGCACTGGCAGGTCGATGTCAAGGCCACGGAGAATGTCACTCACCACCCTGATAAGGTTATGACCTCCTGCTCGAAGTGGGAGAGAGAGAGAGAGAGAGAGAGAGAGATGCGCAATTTCTTTGACTGGCGAGACTCACACACATTATGCAATGAAACAGGAAAATGAAGAGTATAGAGGAAGCTCCCTCGAAAGCAAAGGTTGCCCAACGATTCACCTGGAAATAACATCAACAGTGAATCACCGTCTCCAGTTGTTATCTGTGGCTCACATCATATAAATAAATAAATATATAAACATTTAAACAATCAAACATGAAAATATATAAACATACAAATATTAAACCATACTAACACATTCTTGGTCAGAAATTCTTTATAATTAAACCAACGTCCATAGACATATAAAAACAAGCAAATATAGAAAAACAATTAATATAACAGTTAATGGAATATTATAACTATTTAACTATTCTGAACAACAAAAGATAACCTCGTTTGTTCTGTGGTCTATAGCTGTTCAAAAACGAGGACACCCAAAGGTAATTTAACGATAACGGAGCTTGTTATCACCCTATCACTAATGCTAGATCCCCAGTAGTCGCCGTGGCTCAGTCAGTAGCGTCTCCGACTCTGAGGCGTCAGGTCGAGGGTTCGCGCCCCGTCACGGTCTGAGGTTAGCAAAGGCATGCACTCAGCGTAAGGATTACATCTGCCAAAACAAGTCCTTCGCAAGAAGGCAACCGTCCTAGCCCTTGGGAGATAAGGGAGTCCGTGACGTAAAACCGGAACTAATGCTAGATCCCCAATTTAAAGAAAATGACTACCATTTAAGACATTCTGTCCAGTTTGATGAGAAACAAGTGAAGAAATAAGTACACAAAAATATAAATAAGTATATATATAAATAAAAATAGAAATTAAAATAAAATTTATTGAATTTCTCAATAAATATAAAAATAATGCAAATAATACTTATGAAAATTGTATTAAAATAAAATGATAAATAAAAGATAAGTCACAGAAAATTTCCGTCTTTTATACATCTGTACAATGTTTCTCAACCTTTCATGTGTGGGATTATCAAGTGGAAGCCCTCATGTATAACCACCATTTTTGTCCCAACGCGACATATGGAACATTTGCTTTAAGTTCTAGAGAACTTAACGAGGGAGTAATCGGCATGACATTCATAGAGAGTGAGTGAGTGAGAGAGAAAGAGAAAAAAATTAATAAGGCAAGTTCAAGAATATAGGGTAGGAAGGTCTTCCTACTGAAAGCAGTTGAATGGGGGAGAGAGAGAGAGAGAGAGAGAGAGAGAGAGAGAGAGAGAGAGAGAGAGAGAGAGAGAGAGAGAGAGAGAGAGAGAGAGAGAAATTGATTAGGCAAGTTAGAGTACATAGGGTAGGAAGGTCTTCCTATTGAATGCAGTTGAATGAGAGAGAGAGAGAGTCAAAGTCAAAGTCAAAGTCAAAAACTTTATTCCATCAAAAATGGCTATTACATGATAATTAATCTAATTACAAATTACACTGCAAAATGTCAAAATAAAACAAATGAAATTTGCAAAGCACAAAATCAAAATATTTACACATTAAAATAAGCATACGTACACTTCGTCTACCCAATGGGAGGATAATAATGAGACTAAAATCACTTATTAAGTAGGTGATTTAAAAGATGAGATTTAAGTGAGGGTAATGTTTGGCAGCTTCTTAAGTTTGCGGGTAAAGAGTTCCAAAGTCTCGGGCTCATTACATTTAAGGCTCTTGCCCCAATATCAGTGAAAGTTCTGGGCACGTAAAAAGAATTCTGATATCTGGTGTTGACGTTATTGATACGCACTTGATTAACTGTTGGCAATGAGAAGAGCCATTCCGGTAATATTCCATGATTTATTTTAAAAACTAAAAGACAGATATTATATATGAACTTCATGTCCATCCTTAGCCAACCCAATCTCTCAAAGAGGGGAGTCGCGTGATCATATTTATGCACCCCCCCTATGGCAACTCTTGCAGCAAAATTCTGGAGCCTTTTCACTCGTAACATCTGGGTCTTAGTCGTGGAACCCCAAACACTCAGACAGTAGTTGAGAATACTTAAAATCAATGTTTGTACTACAATTACCCTACAATCAGGCTCGAATCTTTCATAGACTCTGTTCAAGTAAATAAGGGTCCCGTTCACTTTTTTATGTAGTTCATCGATATGAAAATTAAATGTCATGGTACTGTCCATAATAACTCCTAGATTTTTAACCTTATTAGATGGGAAGAGTGAAACATTGTTGAAATTTATACTGATGTTCTCAGGAATGCGGGACAGGTATTGATTTGATCCAAAAATAACGAATTTAGTTTTATTTTCGTTCAGTAAAAGACCATTACTGTTAAAATAACTTTTGGCACAGTTTAATATATCTTCAGCCCTTTTTAAGATTTCAGGAATTCTATCAATGTCACCAGTAAGCATAATCTGGGTGTCATCAGCATACATAACAAGTAGGCAATCTCTTATAAATTGAGGTAAATCATTAACATATATTAGGAAAAGCAGAGGACCCAAAATTGAACCCTGAGGAACGCCAAAACTGATATCTAAAGAAGAAGAGAGAGTCGAGCCCATTCGAACTGATTGAATTCGATCTTTCAGATAATTTTCGAACCAAAATGAGTCAACATGAACTTTGGAAAGTTTTCTCATTAGAATTTGATGGTGTACACTGTCAAATGCTTTAGACAAATCTAACAATAATAAAAGTGATATTTTCTTATTTTCAATATTACTATAAATTTTATCAGTAATTTTAAGTAGGGCCGTCTCGGTCGAAAGTTTAGGCCGAAAACCGTGTTGTTCTTCACATAATAGACAATTTGATTCAAGGAAATTTATTAACTGGGTGGCAACTACCTTCTCAAGTATTTTAGACAGAATGCTGAGAAGAGAGATTGGCCTATAATTTTCAACATTATTAGTATCTCCACTCTTAGAAACGGGGATGATATAGGGATGCTTCCAGAGGTTAGGATAAATGCCTGTAACAATGGATGTATTAACAATGACTAAAATGAAAAATACTGTAACTGGCAATGAGTCAATTAGGAAGCGAAGTTGTATCCATCGGAACCACAAGAGTTTGTTGGTTTGGGGTTCTTTATGATAAGAATAAGTGTGACTATATCGAGAGAGAGAGAGAGAGAGAGAGAGAGAGAGAGAGAGAGAGAGAGAGAGAGAGAGAGAGAGAGAGAGAGAGAGAGAGAGAGAGAGAGAGAGAGAGAGAGAGAGAGAGAGAGAGAGAGAGAGAGAAATCCCATAAATGAGATTTTTCAGTAATAAAACTCAAAGTTTAGAAAACACAGTTGAACCTAAAATATCACATAATATTATGGACATCAAAGTACCAAATACCGAAATCTAATGAAGTACAACACACACAAAAAAATCATGCAGTTCCATACCGTTGCTTAGACTGCAATATACCTAAACAATGCACACAGTTTCAGCTATCTTAAGTCTAAACCAGCTAACCAAATTGTTTAAAATCTGTGGAAATTATGAACAATGGCACCTCACATTAAGCCTGCATTCTATTTAGGCTGGGTTTAGTAGGGTTGTTAATTTAAGTGGTGCCCAAGTAAAAATTACACACTCAAAATCTACATAAAAGCTTACACTACTAAATCCTACCCAACTAGTGTTGGAGAAAGGGTATGAACCCATACTCATACCGCCACGGTAGAAATTTGCCATTCCAAACCTTGGAGTGGCATTAAGTCAAGTTTTGTTAGTATATCTTAATTTTTACACACCAACGAGTTTCTAAATATAAAAGAAAATATCTAAAACAACGACAAATCCTAATTTCATTTAGCAACTCTTTTCTTAGCTGGGAATGATATCAGCTAATCTAACCTAATATTGCCATAAATATCACCAGCTTTTTTCCTAGCTGGAGTGTGTGAAAGTAAACATTTACCA
The DNA here is from genome assembly GCA_037179515.1 of Halocaridina rubra. Taxonomy (NCBI): domain Eukaryota; kingdom Metazoa; phylum Arthropoda; class Malacostraca; order Decapoda; family Atyidae; genus Halocaridina; species Halocaridina rubra. The sequence goes on from JAXCGZ010003959.1 coordinate 14,074, forward strand.
TTAGGTCAATATACAATGAATATTGCCACTGTGCAAAGGGTTAGATTTCTGGTCAGAGAAATTATATGCTCATGTTTAGATATATAATGTGTTTATTTGGCTATAATAAGTATAAATTCAAAATAAAAAGGATGATTAGGCCGCAAAGGGACTTATCAAGTGGTCAATGGTTAGGATTATAATTACCTGATCCAATTAGTGAGGAGATAACAACGTGTAAGAGGATTATATTTTGGGTGGACGCTGGGAGGAATTATCTTTACCTATCCAATTAAGGCAATGTTGATAACTTCCGGAACCACTGGTAAGAGTTGATTGAATTTCTCTAAGTCAAGTATAACGAGGTATTAGCTTACTTGATTTATTTTCAACAAAAAGAACTTAAATTTCTTATAGTGGATGGATTCGGTTTTACGTCACGAACTCCCTTTTCTACTAAGGGCTAGGACGGTTGCTTTCTTACGAAGGACTTGTTTGGCAGATGTAATCGTTACCCTGAGTGTATGCCCTTACTAACCTCAGTCCGTGACGGGGCGCGAACCCTCGACCTGCCGCCTCAGAGTCGCAGACGCTACCATTTTGCCACGGAGACTACAACTTAAATTTCTTATAGTATCGAAACAAAAATATAAATTTTAGTTACAAACTTGTAAGAAAGGTAGTAATAATTATAATATCCAAGAGGAAATCCTGATATTAAATGATTATACCGAAGGGTAAAACAAAGATAACTTTATACTACCATGAAACAGCTTAGTTAATGGAAGTTACATTGGTATTTCTCATGTTTTATTTTTCCCTAAACCCACTTTTACACCAAAGTGGCACGTTCTCACGCCAGTTGAAAACGAACATCCAGAAATATATGAAACCTTTCACACAGAAGTGGTACATGGGCTATATTTACGCCCCTTCTGTGTGAAAGGG
>JAXCGZ010003959.1:22500-35000 GCA_037179515.1 Halocaridina rubra
AATAAATTAAGATCAAAAGTGAGTTTAGATCATAACATTACTTTATCTACTTCTCTTTTTTCTTCAAAAGACAAAATTTGGTTAGTTACAGTAAAAATATAAATCATGTAAAACATTAGCAAACAAATTAAGTAGAGTATTAGCATGTATAAACATGTAAAATGCAATAGACCATAACATCAATAGTAATTTCTATAAGAAACCTTGTCTTATAATTTCTACTCCTATTGTTACTATGGGCATTAATTTATTTTAAAATTTGGCCTTAAAACTACTCCTGAAACAAAACATGTTTTACTGTGTGTAAAGTCAAAACATTTACTATTTCAATATGCAATTACTATTCAGAGACCAATTAATATAAAAACTTAATGAACATAAAGATTAAATCATAATTCAAACAAGAATAATACTAAAGCAAAACTGTGATAACATCTAAGCAAAACACTGATATTATTCAAGCAGAAAAGCAACTTATTACTCTTAGTGCAAATCATACAATTTATCAATGGCACTTATTCAAAACTATATCTAAGGGAGACTCTGAGTTTTCGCTTAAAATTATCTTAAAGCTAGTAAAACAAAAAAAAATAAAAATAAAAATAAATATTTTGTCTTTTAGCACAGTGGACAAAGACGGTGGGGACATTTTCTTTCCCATTTTTTCAGTTCTAATACGGGGGTAATTTTAATTAACTAATAAGGGATTTTTAAATACCCTTCTTTCTCTCTTCACTAAAGTTTGGACATGTATAGGGATTATTTTTCTTTCTGTTTGAATCCCATCAACGCATTTACGTGGCTTCTAAAGGTATTATTAAAATATTTTAAAATATTTCTGTGTTTCTTTTCCTCTCTTTTCACTACAGTTATGACATGTATGGGGATTTCCCTGTTTCTGGGATTTCATCAAGATTACATGGTTTTTTAAAGTAGTTTAAAACTTTTATTTCTTTCCTTTCTAGGACGACTTTTATTTTCTCTGTCCCTTGCTCATGAATTCTTGCTAGGCGCGATTCCACGGTTTCCCTCGGGGATTTCATTTTTTTCACTCCCCCGCCGTCCTTGCTGCAGGCCCAGGTTTGTTACCATATCTCCTTTACTCGGATAGGCAAGACAAAAAGGAAGGATTCGGCACCTTTCTAATCCTTCCAGCCTGGCTTCCTCGTCCCGCCCTCGGCCGATCTTGACTAAGACCACCACGCAGGAGACCTGCAACGTCACAGCGATTCTCTTCCGTACGGCCATCCACACGTACCTTCGAAGCAGATCTCGGGATGAAAATTTGAACCTCTGTCACTACTACAGTTGTAAGAAAGGTTCCCTATGACTTCAGGGTACCAACAATGGCCATACGTTGGTAATCGAGGCTATACTTTGCCTCCCCTGCAACTGCAAGTGATTGCAATCTCTATTCAATGGGCTCTAGGGACTTGTCTGAGCGGACAAAATCTAAAGACTTTTAGAACTTGCAGGTCGGGGCTGCCTAGGAATAGGGTGGTAATGGAAGGTATGTGTCTACACAACTAGATTATTATTCCAAGATACTTAGGGCTTAGCAACTGCTACATGGCATTACTCTACTATAAATGTCAAAAAGAACAATCATTAAATGCTGAGAAAAGCCACTAAAGAAACATTCTTATTAGCGGTGGCTACAGTAACATCAAGTATGAATTCAGATAAAAGATACAAATCATCAAGTTACTGCTGATTTCATTTCAAAAATAATAATTAGCAACAGGCCATTGAGAGATAGCAACAATATCAGTCAACATAATAACATTACTAATAATCATGATCTAAAAATAAGAATAATAAACAATAAAAATAAATATACTAAATCAGAAATATCAATATATATACAATGGAGACTGGCATTCAGAAGTAAGAACAGAGTTCTATACTTATACTTCATAGTAATGCTCATTCTAACACAGTCTCTTTTAATATTTAAATTCCTGCTGTCATAATCAAAGTATATATATAGAGCATAAGTGGCAACTCGCTGGCTCCACAATTTGTCAATGGGAGTTCTGTCTATTCTTTAAACAGTTGCAACATGTGGCACAAACATTTATGCAAATGGCGGTACTACCGATGTCTTATCAGTATTTATGCAATAACAGCATGCAACAATCTATTGACTGCAATGAAATGTAGGCACAATTATCGCCTAGCTTCGCTGGAAAAAAACACACAAAAAAATCAAAGACGGCTACATTCTTTTAGCATTGAACGGAGCCTCTGTCAGGCTCATAGTCGAGTGAAAGGTAGGAGAGAGAGAGAGAGAGAGAGAGAGAGAGAGAGAGAGAGAGAGAGAGAGAGAGAGAGAGAGAGAGGCTGGGCGACCTTGAAATATGTCGTGGTCTCCACTCTGTGTCAGCTGAGACGGGCCTCTTCCTTTTACTTGTACTGAAAATAAAAAAGTGTCGCAGAGTATCTCTAATAATAAAATAAATAAACAAATGAACGTGAACAAACGTTAGCAATGACTATCGATAGAGTCTTACGTTTATTGTCAGCGGCTATTCTCATTCCCTCATTAACAAAAACAAAAGCAAAAAGAACTTAGTGTACAACTGCAGAACTGTCGAAGCATAAATCCATTCCTTTCTGTTTAATCTTGATAAGGACTTTACTGTAACAGCATACACATCCTCGTCTATAATGACAATTCTTTTCTTGCTATAAATCAGAGGGTTGAGTCGGAGCGCACCCACTCTGATGAAATTAAAACAAAAGATTAAAATCATATGTGACACTATCCCTACTACTATCAACAAAAGTACAAATATCTTTTTCTTAACAGACGTCTTATAATGACTTAAATATCATTAGTTTTAAATTTAAAACTCAGCAAATAATCTCTAATAATCTCAATTATCTTTAATTAACTCAATTGTAATCTAAAATTCATGAAAATGATAGGGATTAACCATAGTTATCTCTAGATAAGCTTTTCAAAACTCTTTAAGTACGATTTTAAAGATTTCTTCAATACAAAAAGAACTATATAACAAAAACGGGTATCTGAAAAAATATAAAAAGTCTGTCCCTGTGTATGCAATAATAAAAACAAAAAGTATATTTCATTAGCAACAGTAAAGAATGCATTTTGCTTAAGTTTCAAAATCTCGTACGGAGTTGTACATAAACAATTCAAACATAAAATATATATATTCTTTTACTATCTCGAATTTGACTTATAACTGCTCTGTCTGTTTGCTTTTACGGGGGTGCGCATGTGGGCGCTGTTTTCTCCCCTGTTCTTTTGGCTTCTGGATAAACTTCTGCTCTCTCAAATACGGGATACAGCTGTGTAACATTCTTGTTGTCATTTCGTGTCAGCTCTCACTCTTTCTTTATGACCAAGCTGAAATAATTTTGATAAACATTATCATGGCTAAAACTCGCAAAGTTTTATTTTATAAATCTACCATATCTCTTCAGACAAATAATGTATATACTGCAGCTAGCAAAGAAAATAAAGAATCATTCATAGATTCACGTCCTTTATCACGTAACATCTATCTTGGAATCTCTCGGAAATCGAATAATAATCTCAATGGCGGAGTAGGGGACAAAAAAATAAAACAAACTTGGCATTTCAACCATATCTGGGCAGGTGGAGAATTACTTTCTCAAACATATCCCTCACTAGATATTGCAACAGCGCATCACCTCCCATAAATACACTCTGATATGGCATGCAGAAGGACCTGGCGGAGCAGGGGAACGATCCTCGCAGACTCCCCAATCATGCTTCCTAACCGTGCTTTCCGCGATTTCACCCCCTAGAGCAACCCCCCATTATACCCCCAGTCATTCATACTCACTCGCTGTCACATTCGCTACATCACTTTCAAGACAATCATCCCCGTTCTGTAACATTCCCTTTAATTTACAACGTTGGTTGTAAGAAGAGTAAGGGTGAAATCTCGGTTGGGCCGCACGGTCACAGACTGCCTCACCAGTCCTAAGTCCCATTCTAACGAACAAACAAACATTCTACTCCCTTGAAGCTACGTTTGGGTGACACTGAAAAACCTTCCCTATTCTAGGACAGCACAAATTACTCTAATTTACTCTTACTTTCACCTGCATAGCGTGAAATTAAAAAACTCATCTCTAACTAATATCACGAAATTTCTTATTCTTCAAAAAAAACATGCCACACACGTATCGTAATATTAATTCCCCATCATCATAACACAAAAAGAACGATCTGTCATTTATGTCTTTCTTTCGCTAAAACATTCCTCCCGCGGAGAAAAAAAAAAAAAAAAACAACTTAAAAACAGGCGCAATCTTAACACTCTATTTCTTACGCTTTAAGAAATTTATATAAAAATGATTTTACACGTACTTTAAAATATCAAGGATCAGTACAATTACTACAGATTTATAATAACGAGGTTGGGAGATCGAATGGTCACTTCCACATTCCTTTCTCGAAAATCACACGTGTTCTAAGTAAAACCTTAAAAGCAGATTCAAGTATATTACTCACTATAATTCTTACACTTAAGAAATTAATATACTGTAATAGTGATTGCACGTATATCAAAAAATTTTCAATTAAAAATCGATACATTCGCGTTCTTAAAATTCAATCTAAGCATTAATACAAATAAATAACATAAGAACATAAGAATAGAGGACACTGCAACATGCCTACTGGCACACACGAGGCAGCTCCATTTTTGAATTGTATTTTCAGCATGTCTAACCTATTCTATTCTACTCTACTTATTTATTCTGTTTTTCTTTTTATGATTTTTCTAATAAGCACTAACCTATTCATACCCACCCTACCTCTGTCATATGTCTATCTAATCTACATTTGAAGGTGTCTAAGGTATTGGCATTTACTATCATACTAGGAAGCTTGTTCCATGCATCAGCTACTCTATTACCAAACCAATTTTTACCAATTTCCCTTCTGAACCTAAATTTATCAAGCTTAAATCCATTATTACGAGTTCTGGTTTGATCATGAATTTTTAAAACTTTATTAATATCTCCCTTGTTAATCCCTTTAAACCATTTATACACTTCAATCATATCCCCCCTAACTCTTCGCCTCTCTAGAGAATGTAGATTAAGTTTTTTTAATCTGTCCTCATATGGTAGATTTCTGATATTGTGTATCATCTTGGTCATTCTTCGTTGCACTCTCTCCAAGGATTCAATTTCCATTCTATAATAGGGTGACCAGAATTGCACAGCATAATCTAAATGGGGCCTAACTAATGCAAGATAGAGCTGCAAAATAACTTTTTCCGTCCTATTGCTGACGCTTCTTGAGATAAATCCTAAAATACTGTTTGCTTTATTTCTGACTGCTGTGCATTGCTCTCTTGGCTTAAGACTACTACTCACAAGAACTCCCAAATCCCTTTCACACTGAGAACTCATGATTTCATGGTTATTTAGCTTATAACTAGTATTGTCTTTTATAGTACCCATTTTAACTACTTTACATTTTTCAACATTAAATTCCATTTGCCATTTGTCCGACCATTCAGATAATCTATTTAGATCTTCCTGTAAAGCATGAATGTCTTCTTTTCCATTTATAGTTCTACCTATTTTAGTGTCGTCTGCGAATTTACTTAGGTTACTACTGATATCCGAATCCAGATCATTTAGATATACGATGAATAATAGAGGACCCAGTACCGAGCCTTGTGGTACCCCGCTTGTAACCGAGCCCCACTCTGATTTCTCTCCATTTATGCAAACCCTCTGTTTTCTGTCTTTTAACCATTGTTTGATCCATCTGAGCACAGCTCCTCCTATACCATGAGCTTCCAGCTTTTTAACTAACCTTTTGTGAGGAACTCTATCAAAATCTAGATATATTGTATCATATTCTTTGCCACAATCTACTGCCTCTAAACTTCTGAATAAAAAGACAGTAAGTTTGTAAGGCACGAAAAACCCTTAAGAAACCCGTGTTGTGAAAGTTTTATCAGTCTGTGTAATTCTAGATGTGCCCTTATTTTATTTGCAATTATGGATTCTAGAATCTTACCCACTGTTGACGTTAAACTTACCGGCCTATAATTATTCTTTTTAACACGTTCTCCTTTTTTAAATATTGGTACCACATCTGCCAATTTCCACTCCATGGGTACCGATCCTAATTTTATTGAATTATTAAATAATGCAGTTAGAGGACAACTAAGCTCTTCCTTGCATTCCTTTAATATTCTAGCATATATTCCATCAGGTCCCGGAGATTTATGAGCCTTTAATTTATCTATTTCTTTTATTACCTCCTCTCTCGTAATATTTATTGAACTAAGTATATTATCGGGACTGTCTCTGTAAAAGGATTCTACTTCCGGAATATTTTCCAAGTTTTCATTTGTAAATACAGATAAGAAATAATCATTTAAACATGTACACATCATTTTATCGTCATCTGTGATATGGCCATTGGCTACTTCAATTGGTCCGACTTTTTCCTTAAATTTTGTTTGATAATGTTGATAAAACCCTTTAGGATTTTCTTTAGCTTCTCCTGCTATTCGAACTTCGTATTTTCTTTTCGACTCTCTAACTATCTTTTTAACTTCCCTGTTTAACTGTATATATTGCTGCCTCACCTGCTCTTCACCTCTTTTTAGTTTCCTGTATATTCCTCTTTTAATACCTATAAGATTCTTTATTCTATTGTTCATCCATTTAGGGTCATTATTTCTTGATCTGCAATGTTTCATGGGAATATAGTCTCTCTGACTATTCTTAAGAGTCATGACAAAATTGTTATATTCCTCATCCAAATTTATATTAACTGACGGGCTGCTGTTCTTTCCTGTGAGAGAATTTAATGTATTGATCTTATCTTGTGATAATCCTTGGCATGTGGTACCCAAATTTCGGGGTAATCCGCTACCTGCGACCTGACCTGCTGGATTAACTACCCACATCTGTACCCCAGAAATCCCTTCCCATACCTCATTAGATAATTTAGTTTTTAAGCCCTCAAAATCTCCTGCTCTAAAGTTTGGAACAATATTCTTATTTTCCTTTATAGTTTCCTTGAAAATTATGTTAAATCTAATGGAATCATGGTCACTGTTGCCCAATTTTTCACCAACTTCTAAATTTGTAACCATATTCTCTCTATTACTAAGAACTAAATCTAGTGTATTCACCCCCCGTGTTGCTTCAAGTACATGCTGAGAAAGGAAATTGTCTTCTACTACTTCCAAAAACTCCTTAGAGCTACTATCACCTGTTATGGTTTCCCAGTTAATATGTCTAAAATTAAAATCGCCTACAATGCAAACTCTATTTGACCTGCTCACTTTAGAAATTTCATCGTATATAACTTGCGACTCTATATTATCTAGATCAGGTGGTCTGTAGACTACTCCTACAACTAGACTTTCTATATTATTTTTAATTTCAACCCATAAGGTTTCTGAATTTAGATTTGTCTTAATTCCAGACTTAATGCAGCTTCTGAGGCTATCTTTAATATACATAATTACCCCTCCCCCTCTTTTATCTGCACTACGATCAGCATTATAAAGCTTATATCCTGTAATTATGTACTCAGCTTTAAGGTGTTTGCTTTCTAATTTAATCCAACTTTCACTAATGCATATTATATCCGGTCTCTCACTACATACTATGGCTCTCAGTTCTTCTATCTTGTTACCTAAACTACGGCTATTTGTATAATATACTTTTAAACTTTCTCTAGCTTCACCCTTCTTGTGGCTATTCTTTTTGTTAATATTTGTTCTATGTAACAAATGGTTCTTATCCTTAGACTCCCAGTTATTTGACCCACTATTTACTGAACCCTTACTGACTAATTTCTCTGCACAAGTATTAATCATTTCATTATTTGTGTCTAACAAAACCCCCCTACCTCTCTGTCTATCATACCAGCCAATACCGAGACACCTGAATTAGAAAGATGCACTCCATCCCTTGCATACATATGCTTACGACTAGTGAAGTGATCCCACCCGTCTATAAAACCTATATTATTCTCCCGACAGAAGACTTTCATCCTAGCATTTACTCCTATAGCTCGAGACCACCACTCTGAACTTTGGCTAAACCTAGGGAGAATACCACACATCACAGGAACTGCACCCCTTTTCCTAATCTTATCCAGGGCTTGTCTATACAACCTAATCAGCTCTTCACTTCTACCATCCTGCACGTCATTTCCCCCAGCTATCAAACAAACAACATCTTTTTTCTCAATCCAGCTATTTATTGACTCACCCACCTTCTTCATACCTGCTCCAGGGAAAAAATATTTTCCTCTAACTCTATGCCTGAGTTTCCTGTCTACATATCTGCATAGTGAATCCCCTACAATTACCAAAGAACGAGACTTATCCGGAGGATGGGTTACTCCGACCTTGGGAGACTTACCTAGGCTCTTGACCTGAGAGCTTTTCCCACTTGGAACGCACTTCCAACGAAATTTCTTTACATTACTCAAATTATAACAAAAAACGGAGTTTATTACTGCTTATAGCTATTAGTACAAATTATCCATGTTAGTAATGGGTACAGAAATTCTACTTTTATCAACTTATTAGGCGCCACACCCCTTATAGGCGGGTTGGCTGAGTCAAAGCATAACTACAAGATAAAATGGCGGCGTCCACCGACCTCAATTTCTTTTACTAATTGTCCCATTACTCACTGGATACAGATCACAAGTACTTAGCTATTTTAAGGAGGTGGTCCTGAAAAACTTCATGGCAGAAGGCAAGGAAGGAGGGGGTTTTCCTTTCTGGGCGCTGGAGGTTCCCATCCAATTCTCTATCTCTCGAGTAAAATCAACGAATCGCCATCTTCTTGGTCGGATCCGGCAACTTATACTTCTTGTAATGGGCATTTTCACTGAATGCCCCGGTCACACTTTGGCTCAGTGTGACGGTGACTTCCATGAATACTTTCGTTGATACTTTTACTGCTGGGGAGGGGCCTTGCCAATACGGAGGCGGGGGAGAGTGGCTGGATCTCATAATATGATACTGTAAGTGAAGGGGGAGCTCTGACTTTCTCGGTGTCACTCTCTCACTGCTGGTAAGCGTCTTGAAGTTTCTTCACTTGTACTTTTCTTCCATAGATGCTATATATTTTTTTCTTCTATTTTTTTCTTCTTTCTCTTCGGTAAAGTGTCGGCGTGGATTGATCCCGAGCTGTCCACCACTGACGTAGGGGATTTTATTATCCCATCTAATGACACCAATTTGTAAGATAGTATCCCACCGAGTGTCACCACTGACGTGGGGTATTTTTTCCTACGTTATATATTTATAATTATGGTAGCGTGGTTGGTGAAAGACATCTTCTTATTATTAGTTTATTCTTATTTTAACATCTATGTACTCAGAGCTCCTATTTCTTACAGTTCCTGTCACGACTAATTCCTGAGTCCCACCCCCAGAAAGGGGGAGGCTAACTCAGCTGTACTGTGTTAACTCTGCTGCTGGCAAGGCCCGGTCTCTAACTCAACTCACTGTGTCTGCCCTGGGTGGTTCTTGAAATACCCCAAGGGCAGGGGCGTGTCTTGACATCCAGTCTTGCAAATCAACTCCAGGTTCGAAGTGGAGTCCCGCCTATTTTGGGGAGGGGCTATTCCAACGAGCCTATTGCAAAGGAGTGGGTGGTACTCGCCTATTGCCATTGGGTATCTCCCCCGGGCATGTACTTCACATTTAGGACAAGTGTTCCTGTGTGGTATGGGGAATAAAGGACTTGTTTATATCTCACACCCTCTTGAGATATTTGAACGCCAGATGCCGAGTCCCATGGGACCAGCTATATATCTTACCATAGGCCTCATCCTATTACACACTGGAGAGAGTGTTCAATGTTTCTTTTGACACCTAGCCAAAAGTCCTACGACACTATTATTACTACTGCTACATCAAATTTAAAAGAATCAAAACTCATCATTCTAACTCGAACATGTTGTTGATATGACTACATATTCTTAAACGTCACTAAGTAAAAGAGTGGACAACCTCTCGAGAATCCAAATTTCTTTCATTTTTACTACTACTACTACTACTACTACTACTACTACTACTACTACTATTAGTGTTTCATTATAACTCCAGACTTATGTTTTCTTTCAATTAAGTTCTGATGTTCAATCTCCGAATGAACTTCTTTCTGTGACCGCATTTGAGTGACACTTGACGGAACACGATACAATGTAAGCTTTTCAGAAATGAGAAGGATAGCAACTTTTCTCTTTTGATATTTATTTTTAATTTATCTATTCATACATTTCTTGTGTATTAATTATACTTTTTCCAGTTATTATAACTAGTTTTTCCATTTGCAGGATCTTCACTGTATTAATGTGTTTTTGATACTTGAAAATAACAATAGAATATGGTTGCAAGTGATTGTCTGGTTAGGCTATATACCAATCTATGTATGTATGTATGTATGTATGTATGTATGTATGTATGTATGTATGTATGTATCCGTGCATAGCTACAGACATCGCCAACCAAAGGTACATTTATACAATTTAGGCTCTGTTGCTTTATTTTTCTTTTCGAATACAAATTATGAGACACCCATTACCCCCCCCCCCCCTTCGTCCATCGGGGGAATTTAATAACACTTTATTTTTACTTAAAGAACAGTAATAATTGAAGGCACGATTTCCCCCCTCAGGGGCATCTCCCCGACAGTAATTTTCCCGCCACCACAATACTTACAATCGGGTGCCGGGGATAATCGTGTGTGTGTGTACTCGTGTGTGCATGCGTGGGTGTATGTGTGTGTGAGTGTGAGTGTGTGTGTGTTTATCAAAGTGCGCTCAAGTGAGAGTGCCTTTAGCTTTCAACTTCACTTTTTCTCATTGGTTTCACTCTTTTTCTCACTAACAATTACCGTTATTTCAAATTAAAACTATGTTTTAAACATTTACCGCTTCTTCGCTTAGGAAATTTCAATTATCAAATGTTCTTAAAGTAAAGAAGTACTTCCTTGAATCCCGGTAAGAAGATTGCTAACGACCCTTCAAATTACGATCTAACCTTCCATATCAGAGTATGGAAGACTCCCCTCGCAAAGTATATAGGCTCTGTCAACTCGGCCGGATCAGTGAGCACACCATTCGATGAGTAGAGTAAATATGAAGCAGCATCTTCACAATTTCAGGCTTTGATAAGGGGATAAATGTCCCGTCCCGCACCCCTCATTATAATAATAAAAAATGTACATCCTCCAACACTTCAGGAACCGGTGATTTTACCGAGTAAACAATAGACTATTTTCCCATTACAAGAGTCAATCCTCAACAGCATAAAGGAAATACTATTTAAAAAGTTATGCAAAATGTGATGAAGTGGAAACTTTTTAGTAAGTAGTTATAATTGTATTAGAAAATGCCGAAAAATGAAAACTCAGAACAGAAACAAGTTTTAATGACTGTAATTTTTGCAGACCTGATAATCACAAATAATTTTTACCTGCAGTATACTAACCATATTTGTGCTATCTCCGTAGTTCTTCCGGTGCTGATTCTACGTTTCATTTAAGCGACATATATATATATATATATATATATATATATATATATATATATATATATATATATATATATATATATATATATATATAATTATTTTTTTATTTTTATTTTTTTATATTTTTATTTATCTATTTATTTTTTTTTATTTTTAATGCAATTTTGACAAAAGAAAGTCTATCTTTATATTATATTTTGCTTTACGTAATTTAAACTTTTTTTTTCTTCTAAAGAACAGCTTTGGCTCAGAAAGAAAAATATCCTTGAATAAAACAACGAGAGACATGTTTCGTCTGACCCTATATCTTTTTCTTTTCTGAGAATTATTTTCTCTTAGAAAAAAAAAATTGCTTTACCCTGAGGGAGGAGGGTTAGAACATTCATCCGTGTTCCCTTGCGTGTCGTAAGAGTCAACTAAATGGGGCGGAGCGAATGGACTGGGAATCCCCTCCTCATTATATTTTCTTTCCAAAGAGGTAGACTAATTTGCCATGACTTAGCCACTCCCCTTATGACTCTTATATATAGACAGACAGACACAAAACTGGTGACTCACTTTCCACTCTACTGAGTCCTAACAGCCGTATCAAAATTTACTGAGCAAATAAAGTAATATATAAACAAACAAATGGAATTATATGCAATATAAAACATATTTGAAATAAAAATCAGTAATATATATATATATATATATATATATATATATATATATATATATATATATATATATATATATATATATATATATATATATATATATATATATATATATATATATATATATATATATATATATATATATATATATATATATATATATATATATATATATTTATACATATATATTCCTTTATATGGCTGTCATTAGTGTTATTCTAATAAGAAATACATAATACAGAGAGACTTAAGGAAAAGCGAGTCAGGAACAATTCGGTTCCAAGCGATATTTGCGTTA